>AJFK01000399.1:0-77016 GCA_000467715.1 Hysterium pulicare CBS 123377
CTGGACCAGGGATCCAGCGCTCTGGGATGAAGGTGAAGGAGGAAGGGTAGTACGATTCGTTATGGTGGAGCGCATAAGGCGACGTACCGACCGTTGTCCCCGCCGGGACGTAATGTCCATCGATCAGGATACCGCCGCTCAGCACCTCGCGCGGGAAAGCGGAAGGGGCGCAGGGAGCCAGACGGAGCGATTCTTCTACTATGGCGTGTAAGTAGGGGAGGTGATTCAGAGCCGGCAATCTGATATCTTCTAGTCTCTGGAACGAAGAGCGCAGTTCGGTGGCTAAGGTTTGTAAAGTCTCCGGGTACGAAAGCAGATAGAACAACGCCGCGCTCAACGTGATGGCCACGCCATCACTGCCCGCCGCAATGAGCAAGCCCGCGTCGGCTTGGAGTTGCATTTGCGAGAGCGCGAGGCCGGTTTCCGGGTCGCGCGAGCGGAAGATGTGGTGGAAGATGTCGCGGCGGGGCGGGGGGTTTTTTTGAGAGGAGCTGGGTTTTTCTTCGGAGCGCAGGGAGGCTTCTTCGAGGGCTTGGCGCTGCGAGAGCTTCTCGCCGGCTTTCAGGAAGTATTTGTGCGTGTCGCGGGCGGCTTTGCTGGGGACGTAGTTCATGATTCCGGTGCCCATTATGAGGCGGAGGAGGGGCGCGAAGGGGAGGTGGCCGGCCTGGAGAATATCAGCAATCCGGTATAAAGATTTGAAGGATGAATGGGGAAAGGAGAGAAGAGAAACTCACATAATAAACAAAGTGACTCAGATTCTTCAATAACGCCGGTAGATACCTATACTCCCCATCCTCCAACAACCCAAACCTCGACCCAAACGCCAGATCACTCGTATAATCAAACCCAAACCACGTAACCCACTCAGAGAAGTCCCTCGCCACAGTCCACCCATCCCCCTGCACCCCTTTCCCCATCTGCTCGAGGAAAATATCCACGTTCTCGATGATGAATTTTTCCGAGTCGCGGAGAGCGGAGTCGGAGAAAGCTGGGGAGATCATTTTGCGTCGGAAGGCGTGCTCGTGCTTGTCGATTACGGTTTGAACGCTGAAGGCGCCGTTCTCGGCGTCGACGGTTTTGTACCAGGTGCCTTTTTTGACGTTGGCGGTTTTGGAGCGGTGGATGGTTGAGAGGGCGGTTGTGGTGTTGAAGTCGAGTTTGTTGGGGCCGACGCGGATGATGGGGCCTGGGAAGATAGATTCAGTGAGTTGAAGTAATGTTATGGCTGATATAGAGATAATGATCGAGATATGGAGAAGTGGAAAACGGGCATAAAGTTTGAAGAGGTTTGACTGTATAATTACTGTTTGACTTACCATATTTGTTGTGAGCCTCCAGTATCCGTAAGTGTCTACTTCCTTGGTAATGATAGTAAATCAAAGGCCAATCAGATATCTTCTCGAGAAAGTTTCCGGGATATTTGGCAAGTGGATGGAACGTCAGACGGTAGATGATGACGGACACAAACTGGAGAATAATTGGAGTAAGCAACACTGACTTGCATGCGACAATTTTTACCACTTGGAGGTCGTTCCGAACGAAAGAACTGGCTGTTAAGCTCTCTCACTCACATACGCAACTATCGGAATGCAAGTAAGGATCAAGAGGTCGGAACGATCGAACGATCTCGATATCGCTGCGATCCGATCATTCAAATCTGGTAAAGCCATTGCGTGACTCTACGCAAGGGTTATCCTCCAAAACAAATCCAGTCCAACAGGGCGTCGCCAGTTTCCGGGTGGCCGTTCGACTATTAATCCTAAGTTCTGGAAGTATGCGTGGCGTCAGGTGGGGGAGGGGGTCGTCTAGTCGGGTGCAGATAAATTCCGTGGTTGCTTTGGCTGGCAGACGCCTCATGCAGCTAGGGTTCGTGGACGGTAAAACAGCCAGTAGCTATTGACAGGGATGGTGGAAAAAGCAAAGAAACCCCGGAATTCAGTGTAACGAGTGGACTTGGATGCATGGCATGATTCGAGCGCGGGAGAAGTACAAAGGTCTAGATAATGATTGTTAAACCCTCCGCGGGACGCGATACAGCCGACTTACGTTAAGGAAGGGAGCTGCCTTCACCGATTTAAGCCACAGTCCATTGTATGAGATCTAGTCCTGTGAATCGAGATCGCACTGCTTGATTATGAATGATAGTGGGGAGGCTGAATGTCCAATCGTAACTATGTAAGAGCTGAAAAATATGTAGTATCGTAGTATCGTGAAGCGACTGAGCAGAAGTCTTCAATGACAACCGTATTTCTAATGTAGCAGGTAGGTGTTGAAATGTGGAGTTTAAGCGTTCGACTTTTCTATCTTGTCGGCATGTCCAACTTCATCCGGCAATTTGAACCGCTTATGCCCGCTGATAAAATAATCGACCAGAGCAAGTAGTAAACATCCAAACCAGACCGGAGCAGCATAATTCATAGTATCTTTTGTAACCGGAAGCATCGTTGGAAATACCAAAAATATGATCATGAATATAGCGTAACAGAGCGCGAAAATGTTGATCGGAATGCCAAATCGGCCCAGCTTCCATGGGCCATAGGGTGGGTGTCGACCTTGAAGCTTGCGAATGAGGAGGAAGGATATGGGTGGTAGGTAGGAGAAATAGAGTGCGAACGTCGATAGGGCGATGACTGCATAAAAGGCCGTGGTAGATGCGATGTTGATGAGCGCTAAAAGACAACTGCACACAGCGACAAGCAAGAGTGCATTCGTCGGGATTTTCAGTTTGGGGTCAACCTGTATACGACGGTTCGTTAGTACCGTAGAAACTCCATGTCTATTTGGAAGAACTCACGTAAGAAAAGACGTCTGAGAATGGCAGGCCTCGATCTCGAGCAAAGGCCCAAGTTAATCGAGAGACAGAGGCGAAAACGCTGAAATCTCCGACGATAGAAACGATTATAACCATCACCCAGAGAATATTCGTAGCTGCGACGGATTTGGTGGCCTGATAGTAAATGGAAAGGATGGGCGCCGAAGTTGAGGTCAATGTGGTATCGATGTCTCCAAAGCAGTAGAGAATGCAGATTATAAAAGCCCACGCAAATACCGTATTGATGACGACCGTCCAAACCATTCCACGAGGAGCTCGCCGATGTGCATCTTTAGTTTCGTCGCCTGTCTTTTCTTAGTAAAGCTATCATGGTTCAAGATTTTGGTACAACTCACTCATGTGCAAAACACCATCAAAAGCTGTACTCTGAGTTAGCAGATCGATTTCCTGAGATTTAACGTAGCAAATATACGCACCAGAAACAGCAAATGCAGGCGAGAGCAGGCCCAAGCAGAATGATACTCCGGGGCTGGTCCAACCACTCTCACCATTGACGGAAGTCTTCCAAACAAATTCGTCGGTGCTTCTAGGAGCAAGAATGGCGAGGGTAACAATGGTGCAGATGAAGAATAGAAAATGGCAAGTCCCCCCAATGATTTCAAGGGTGACCAATATCTTTCGAGCATATAACTGTTTCTCGTCAATATAAGCACGAAGAACTGGCATTGTTTCACCTACATTGCAAACCACCGGAAGTGCCACGAAAGCCCACATTAGAAGAGTTCCATGCCAGCGCTTAGGCTCATAGGTATCATCATTGAACGCGATCAGTGCTTGCACCATAGTACCCAAAGTGAACGGGGTGAGAGCACAGCCGGCAATCCAAGCAATGAGCTAGATGAGTTTAATCCGAGCTCGTGGAAACATAGGTAAAGGTAGTCTTACTGTCAGCCAGCCTGACGATAGTCAATATGCGTTCCATGATTATGCTAAAAGGAGTCAATTACCTTGCATGAGACCCCAAAAGGCCGGTTTCATGAAACCCGGCGCATACCTCGCCGCCCATCTATATTGTGCGCCCACCGCAGGGTCACTATTATATTTCAGCAGGTGTCACTTCAAATCTTTCAGAGGACATACATCGCAGCCATCTCGCCCAATGACGCTGCAAGCGCGCAAGATCCTGTACCAACAAGTATCATTCCATAGGAGAGAGAGACGGGGCCTCCATTCAAGAACGACGATTGGAAGCTGATGGCGATGGCTTCCCAGGACGCTTGAAGGGTCAGGCCGAACGAGACCATAGGTTTTAAGGAAATATATCTCTACATAAGAATAAGTACGGCTCTCAATTCACATTCAGGGTAAATGGTGACTGACCTCTAACTCTCCATGCGGTTTGATAGTATGAGGATAGGCATCTATTGCGCGCTCATGCGAGCCACCGCCTCTATATTCGTCTGAATTCTGCTCGGAAACCCGCATTATAGGTTCTGCTGGTATTTCCTTCGTGTCTGCCATTGTGATGCGCGCGATACGATTATGGAGAAGAAATTGACGATAGAACAATACAGAGTTGAGACATGTCCCCAAGGAACACCTCAGTTAAAGCAATTGATACGAATTGGCGCACATCGAGTCATGGACACAAGTGAAGAAGGCCCAACAAGCTCGAGAAGCTCGAGATGCAGTTCGCGTCGTGGATCCAGCCACGCCAGAGCTGTGTGGGCGTGGAGCTACTGCAGAAGGTATCAAAGAGGGTAAATCCCCCTCACCGTTCGCGCGCACGGGCGTCGGAACGTGCATGTAACATGTCTGGTAACCGAGGAGGTGCTTGGCCCGCATTGTCAAAACCACGTGTGCGGGAACGAGTACTTATTTCCGAGAGCTCGTGGTAGCTTATCATAAGCTAACCAACGAGTCTCTCTACGGAATCTCGAAGTCAATAATCATGGCAGATATTTGCGAGCAGTTGAAACCAACATCGAGCCAGGTTTTGGGACGATACATGTTGCCATTAAGCCGGATTGAACGCGAGGGGGAGAACTCACCGCTCCAAGGTCGCGAAGAGTTACGTCTATGCCCTCGTAATCTCGCCAGACTTACTCCATCTGCGGCCGGTATCTCTACTTTTTTCGCGGGGCCTGCCGGCATATCAGCAATCGGGGGTGGGTGTGGTGAAAGGGGCGTGGGACATGCAGGCGTCGTGCGAATTGACTGGGCGGACTCTAGCCAATAAGCCGACGGGCCGCCCGCAGCCCGCACCCGCTACACCGGTTCGGAACCCGGGGAAGAGAAGCCGGACTCGCCTCGAAATACGCCAGAACTTTATTGGCTCTAGAGAACCCTGTCACTCAAGCCCAAATCCGTCCCCATGAGGTGATAGCTGATGAGGAGCGACGAGGTGCACTTGATGGCCGCCGTGATTGATCACTTGTGACCCTGTTTTGTCTGTGAAACGCGACTTGATGCTCTGACCTCCCGGAGTTGCTCGTGCACGTCTCTCAAAAACCAACCAGTCATCGATTTGCGCACACCTTTTGAGCGTGGTGGGTTATCGAAATGCGGCATCGTGAACCTCCTTTAACCCAACCTGTCGGGATCTTCGCAAATCTTCTGGGTTGCAGCTGTCGATATCGCGATGTTGATTTCCTCTGTCCAGCGTGTTGGATCTCTCCTTCCTTCCGTACTGAGCGGTGGGAAAGCTTGGCTTTCCTTGTCTTTGCACTTTTCTAGACCAGCTCTCCCTGCGAAATCTGACAATGTTCCGAACCTTGTATATCCCATCTACAATGCCCCAATCCTTCCATCCATTGTGAGATGATTCGTTGAAGTGGTGTGGCGAAATGTCAGGGGTCCGTCCGCCAAGTGCTGTTATCACTCCAGACAACAAGAGTCCTATTGTCACGGTCGCCGTAGTCCTTTTAGCTTGTGTATCGGCTAGCGCTGCTCTGGTTCGCATCTACGTAACTCTACGACACAAGCTAGACTTCGGTCGAGATGATATCATCTATTTCGCTGCGCTAGTAAGTCGACAACATTCTGCAAGTTCAGGTGCCCACATACTAACTTGAGCAGGTCACCGCCATGGCGCAGACAGCCACTATGAAGCTTGCCGCCGACCATGGACTCGGACGACATATTAAAATGCTCAACTCGGACGAAATCTCGAGATACTTCAAATTAGTCTATGCCAGCCATATCCTCGGTCTATGCGTCTCAGTCTCGCTCAGTAAGGCTTCGATAATTGCCTTATTCCGACGACTATTATCACAAGACACGATTTCGCTCCCTTCGCTCTGCCTGATTGGCTCTGTAGCGATATATGCGGTGTTCGCTTTATTCGCTCTCGCATTTCAATGTAGGCTACCGGAACCATGGCGCTTCGTGCCGTCGAATTGTCCGACAGGAGGAAGGATATACTATCCGGTCATTATTTTCAACATACTTACTGATGCTGTGCTAACCTTCTGGATCTTTCCTGATGTCTGGAATTTAACTATGGCTAGAAAGCCTAAGTTGACTGTTCTGGCCCTTTTTGGATCTCGGATTCTGTAAGTCCTTGGTCTGATCTTGATGTATTCAAGCAATGAAATATATAGACTGACTTTTGAAGTGTCTGTTTCCTCAGTATTGTTCACCTTGTCTACACTGTCGAAACGTTAGATGACTTGGACCAAACTTGGGCAACCTTTCGTGCTGCAATTCTGGAAACGTGAGTACCTCTTCTCTAATCAAATATACTCATGGACTTACTTAACTGTGTTGTAAATAGTGCCGTGGTTCACCTTTCACTCATAACCGCAACTCTCCCACGGATTCACTCATTCATCGCTGGACTACAAGACAACCTATTGGCCACGATAGTCACGGAGCACGAATACGAGGGAAGCCGGCAGCCATCTGTCCCAAGCTCAAACTCGATAAGGCTCGTTCCGACCCCCACGTTCTCCCGGAGTACGAGGATTTATAGTTTGAGAGGAGGAAAAGCGAAGCGTAGTCCTGATGTCAGTTTGACAGACAACACCGATGAAAGCCGAGCAGAGAGCAATAAGGAGACGGAGAGTAGCACGGCGAGCTTGAGGAATGATGTTGTTTACCAACGACAAGAATTCACAATAACGATGGAAAGGCAGTAATGACATAAATTGGTAGTGACCGGGCATTTGGGAAAGAGAAAAAGATTATTGGAGGACAGGAACAAATTTAAAATTTTATACCTCAGGGAAAATGGTATGGTCTTGTCTAGGATTTTCATTTTGCGCAATAACAAAAGCTGGAGGTAACTTTCGACTCACAGCATATTGATACATTTCTTGCCGAGGATCTACTCCGTTTTAGGCAAGGTCATGTGTCGGGACATATTCGCAACTTTCTGCCATCGTTCCCTTCACATCTTCATCAAACCCGATGGTACAAATTTACATTCGCCCATGAATTGTCGAGTTGAAGCACGATAAGCGACAGTCATCCTTGCGAAAGTGGCGGGTTGCCTTTAATCACTGCCTTGCAGCCTGTAGTCAGCCCCCGCAGTGTACCTTCAGCCCTCGCAAAAATCTTCCCAACATCCTTATCTGACCTCACTTTGGCCCCCAATGCATCGTGGTAGGTCAGAGTATAAGTTCCAACCAGAGGTATGCGAACCCAACCCATAAATTGGCCTTGCACAGCTCTTCTTCCTCTCAATGGATCCAGTCGGCCTTGCTGTGGGAATTATTGGACTCTATTCTACTTGCCGTGACTGCTTCATATTCTTCTCCGATCTCCGATCTGCAGAAAGAAATGCCATTCGCGAGATTCGGGCTCTAGGAATCCAGCAATCCATCCTACTAGCATGGGGAAAATATTGGGAGATATACCGCCATGACACTGGGATCACTAATAACTCTGGTCGACCAACTCGATTACTTCCCCAGAACAAAAAAATCGGAGAATATCTATCGAAGAATCAGTATAAAATTGATGGCGTTGAAGCGGCACTGTGCGCCATTGCAGACGCCCTGTCGAATCACGAAAACCTCGCAAAGAAGTACGGGATCACGGTAAAACCACCAAAAGGAGAATCCCTACTCCAGCCCAGTAGAAATCTTTTCAAGCCATCGTCAACGTACCCAGATCAGGTTTCCGCTCTGGACAGAAAAGTCAAAACTCTAAGAGAAGGGTTCTCCTTCTTCAGACGCTGCAAATGGGTCATAAAAGACAGCAACCGTTTCATTGACCTTACGACCGAGCTTTCGAAGCACAATCATGGGCTTCAGGTTCTTTGTCCAGACGGTGCATACGAGATTTTGAAATTACACTTCCTTGTGGACTATCTAACCCAGCATTTCAGCCCGGCTGGTATGGTCCTTACAGGATCAATCGCTACCAGATAGCTGCTCAAGGTGATCCCGCGTCCGCAGGTTTTTACCATGCATTGGCAGACGTTTCCCCGCTGAGAGCAGCTGCGGGACGGTCGGTAGGACCGTTGAGTGAGACAGAGAGACGTAAAATACTCAACCTCAGAAGCGAGCAATTTGAGCTACGTTATGATGACAGGACTTCTACGATGGCCGCATGGATGGCCAAGGACTTATCCGGCAAAAGGATCATTGAAGCTGTTTGGATAGAATTCAAATCGTATCTGAACGCCGAACATATTGCAGACCAAGACATGCAAGACGACATCCTAAAGCTCGGTAGCCTCCTTTTTGCGGAGCAGACTCCAGGTAAATTGCGCTCTCGAACTCTATACGGTCTTTATAAGGACAGGGACAAGAAGGGAATCGCGTTCGTCTATAAGTTACCAGGTGATCTAGGCCTACCACGCAACCCAGAGGAATCTATCAATGCCCGACGTCCGTACTCATTGAAGCGTGCCCTCCAAGAACATGGCGGCCGGCGGCCTCTTGGATGGCGCTTTAATCTTGCCAAAAAGCTTCTCGAAAGCGTCATGATAATGCACGCGACCGGCTGGGTGCATAAGAACATCCGACCGGGACTCTATACTCTTTTTCCCCACCGAGTCAGCGGCCATACTTGACCGCTCCAATATCGCCTGGGATCTGCCGTATGTGATGGGTTGGGGCTTCTCAAGATCGACCGATCTAGTTATTGATAAACTTGAACACATTGGGGACGGCCCTCAACCGACTCGTATGGCCCATCTGATCGAGCTAGATTTCTATCAACATCCAGATAAACGAGAGAATCCGCGTCGACAATATCAGAACGCGTACGATATCTATTCTCTGGGCCTCCTACTGCTAGAAATTGGACTCTGGAAGCCGTTGATCGAATTCATAGAGCCCGTCAAGAATCAACCGCGCATGGCAACGCCAAGGGGAGTGCATGAGTTTATTCTGAATAAAATTCAACCCTTCGCGGTGCATACGTGTGGCGAGGTATACGCGGATGTTGTTAGAGCTTGTTTGACCATCAAAAGTGCGAAGCTTGAGAGTGAAAGGGAGGTTCAGAGAGAGACGTGTCTAAAATTGGCGGCAAAATTGGATAAGTGCAACGCTTAGGATCTCATACAGTTTCGGTTTTTGTTTCCTTCAATCAATGACTCCTATTTCCGATTTAAGTGATCCAGACATGAGCCATGTCTCCCATATAAGCTAGATGACAAAACAAGAGCAGTTGATGCCAGATGTCCAAACGCTTCCCTTCTCATTCGCCAGCAACCATGTCCAAGATCTCACGTACCTGCTTTGGCTTTTCCAATCTTCCAGGGTTGCTCGTAGCAAACGGATCACCCAACGTGTTCACTGCCAATTGCTCAAACCTAACCCTCCCCACATTCACCTCCTTCAAATCTTCGGCATCTCCAGTTTATCAAGATAGCCCTTAGCGCATCCTCAACATCCGAGTTTTCCTTCTCTAATACTGTCTCTTGTAAAAAGCTTACTGCATTAGCCTCAGCCTAGATTATTATATTTAGCTTGGCCTATCGAGACAAAATATCATTTTTAGCTTGATCTCTACCCGCGGCATTATATTTCATGACTTCCAGCCATAAGATACAGCTCGTGTGCCCATTACCTACACCTAATGGGCCCAGCTGGTGACCGATACCATGACTAGCACCTTTCCTGATCGGAGGTGTCGCCGCCAACGCCGCCACAGCCAAAATTCGCACCCAATTGCGTCCTCAGCCTCGCGTCCAAATCCTTCGGATTCACTTTCGTACCAAGAGGTCCAGGAATGGGAAGCTTCAAGCCCTCCTCGGCAGCCTTATCCACATTCGCCATCGCATTCGTACTATAAATAGCCTCGGCGCAATGATCGATGGCTCTGAGACCCGACTGCAGCCATACAGACTCGAAGGTTGTGACCGTGAGCAAGGGTTCCAGAACAATGAGCGAAGCGCACATCTTCGGATGTGTGAGCATAGTTATTTCGTGCGTGGTCCGTTCGTCCCGCAGCAGTATTTCGAGTATTCTTTACCGCTCGAGCTTGTGGGGATGAAGTTTAGAGGGATAGCTGGGGTGTCACCCATGCTGGCCCTTTGCAGTATTCCGTCGTTGCGGGATTTGTCGTCTGAGGTGAATACAACGACTTGGAGCATGGCATCGGCAGAATCGACGCCGTTGGTTAGGCCGTATATGGTTGCTTTGGCCCTTTCTGCGAGCGTGATACCGCCGAGGGTGATTAGGATGTCGTCATCTTTTCCTCGCATGTCGTTGATGCCGGGTATCAAATCGTCCCAGTATGTATGTAGACGTAACCTGATCGATGTTCCGGCATGGTTTACTCCGAGAGCTACCTCAAGTTGCTTGAGGTAGGGTGTTTGCTTCGACAAAGAGGCCGAGGCTATGATGTATGCTTTTGACTTTTGAAGGTCAAGGATACGTGATGCGGACAGGAGGTTGTAAAAGGAAGGCCGTATGAGAGTTGAGTTGGTAGTGGATTTGAAAGGGATAGGAAGGCTGGACGGAGGGTTTCTTGCGTGTTTGAAGACATGACTTTAAGATTTGATTAAGGTACTAGGCTTCAAATAGATGGTTCTACCTCATGCTTATGATCCGGTCTCACTCCTCCTTAAACCTCATATATAGATATATAGTAAGCCTTCTTCGCGCAGGCCCCCCAGATATCTCCATCCTTAGGTGAATTCATCTTCAAAATTCGAGTGATTGACTCCAGTACCCTAACGACCTAGTCATTCGTATCTTCGCTATTCGGATCTCGGCAAGAGGTTGTTTTGCATAGTTTGCGGTCTTCAGCACTGTCCAGTGGTCCATCAACCGAAGACCGTTTCAGGGCTGACGGTTGCTCTCTGATGATGTCATCACACCTTTGCTTCTTCGACACCATAGAGATAGAACTAATCGCATCGTTAATCCCATTCAAAAAGACAACAGCAGTACGGTGTATCTCTTCTCATAGACACACACGGCTCTCCTGCCTGGGCATGAACGAAGTTTCGGTGCCATTCCTGTTTTGGATTAGGCGATAGGTTAGTTGCGGAACTGCCGCGGATCTTGAAGTATCCTCTTCAAATCACCATGATTATCAGCACATCATCACAAGCTCATGCTAGATGATCAAAGGAACATACTGGCTAAAGGATTCGGGAACTCTCATTCATATACCCCTTGAACACTTCACTTCCTTCTATCTATGCCGTCTGCAATTTCTTCCCCTTCATCTCATCCGATCTGGTCAGAGTAGCCCTCCATCATATAGTCCATGGCTTCAGGTATCTGAGAATGATAGAAATCTCGCTGACCCCCTAGCAGCCTCTCTCTGCTCACGTCTTCCAAAAGCGATCGCTCAGTCATAGTGCCACTACAGACATTTCCAGCACGGAGGGACACACGATGATCCATCCAGACGTCTTGAACTATCATCGTGCTCTTGATCGCACTGGTCAGCAGTACTTTGAAAGGCGGCTTATGGCGCCGATCGAACACAATCTGCTGCAGTTTGGTTACTACGGACCGGATGCAGTCTCCCCATCCCTCTGATTGACGCTCGTACTCCGAAATACCGTCGATGATGCAGAAAATTGTGGTGTTCGTAGGGATTCGATGGACTAGTTGCTGAAAGATATGGCAGATGGCACCCAATTCATGCACTGCTAAGTCGTGGTGAAGCTCCGGAGATTCAAGAAAGTCTAGTGTAGGCTGCTCAGCTTTAGGGTATAGCAACAGTTGACTGATTAGGCTCCGCACGAGGCCATGAGGTCCTCTGATTCCATCATTAGGAGCAATATGTTGACCGCAGAAGAAGTGCAGTACCAGAGTCGACGGGAGCTTAGCCAGACTCGCCACCACAGACGCGCAGAACACAGACATTGGCGACGTTTTCCCCTTCTTATCTTGACTAAATTGGCCATCCACGAGAAGAAGATCTGACTGCTGGCCCCCCAACCACAATTTAAACCTGTCATTTTTCATCAACCAGCGCGCGCGGCCTAATGCTTCGGTTTCAAAGTGAACACTCCGCTTAAGTACCCATTCGAGATCCTGGTTTGCCTTTAGATGTGGCACGCACAAGATGTCCAGCAAATCCATTACTGAGATGGTTTGTGGTTGGTGAGGCAAGTAAGCCGGTGGGTGTGGATGGGGTGACATCGTGGTCCCTTTGTAAGTGAGTTAAGCATTCCCTAGTGTCGGAACGTCGAACTCACCATGGACGTAAACAGTATTCTCAACAAATACGTAGTAGATCCCCGTCTGAATCTCAGCTGCCAGCTGGGAGGTATCATTCTTCGTCGTCACCGCCCTTTGAGACTGGCGGAACTCCTCTGCTAGCTGAGCAAGACTGTCATTCATATCTTGCATTCTTCTCCCAACCTCTGTAATGACGTGTTCGAATTGAACTTTGGCTTCCCCTCGTTGCATATTTAAGGTCTCTCCAACCGCTTCTAAACTTTCGGAGAGGTCGCACAATCGCACATTCGCACTACTAGCCGTCTGTCGAAAAGCCTTAGTTTCGCGAAGACTCTCAGTGGCAATTTGATGTATTGCGGCGATCCTGTTATTGACGATATCCTCGGTGCAACTTTTAAGTTTCTGGGACGCCTTGTCCACCTGCTCAAGAATGCCCTTTATCTTTTCTGCCTCATGCTCTGGCATTGGGTTGTAGATTCTTACGAATGCTTCAGCGTGCTCAAGTCAACGATGAACAAAGTGTATAGTCTGGACGCGCAACTCACACCGTTTTTTAGGCTCTCGAAGCAAAATACTAATCAACTTTGGTATCTCCCTCAAAAGCGTTACATATAAGCCCTGAACGCATTCTTGGAGCGCCTTCTCCATGGGAAACGACATGCGCGTTTGCGTAGCCTTGTCGATCAGGTCTGGAATATCCTCGAAGCATTGAAAGATCTTCTCTCGGTTCTCTCCTCTTTGTTGGACGAGCTTGATACGTCAGACAGAACACTTTGAATGACCGGTCAGTCTCTCTTACTGTGAAGATACAAGCTAACCCGGCTCGAAAGATACCCAACCCGTAGTCATCCGGAATCATATCGAATAGTGGTATTATGGTCTTGACTGTAGCCGTCTGCCTTAGCAGTCCTCGAAATTTGTTCTTCTCGCCTTTGGCAGTGTAGAAATTCCGGGCATTGTGCCATTCATCAAGTACGTCACTCCACTGACAGTCATTCGGGTCAAAGGTCCATTGGCGTTCGTCGTTCCGATACGCAGTCAGAGCGTCTTTCAAATCACTGTGATTGTGAGCTACAATTTGAGGGAACGTCTCATGATCGGAAAAAATGACGCAAGACGAACTGATACGGTGCTTTCTTAGTGAAGGCCGTCCTCTGCTTATCGTAGCCAGTGTCCGCCCCCAAAGATTGATGAATGTCTATCCCTGGACCACGTAGCCATTCGTCGAAGCATTCGAACTCCAGCTCATCATTCAATTTATCTCTCAAAGCCGTCGGCAGAGCTAGTCCTTCACTCATTTCAAAAAGAGTAGAGGGCTTTCTAACTGCTGGAAGCGGTCAGTGGTATGAAAGTCTGACACTGTGTAGGCCTGATGATCAGACCTAACTTTCAGAGTATTGAATGGCTGGGGGCTTTCTTCTAACCCTCTCGAGCAATACTACCCCGCCTGAGCGTTTCGCTGGTGTGGTGTTACGGTGTTTAACCCGAAATTCCTCATATATTTGTCCACATTTGTATGCCCATCCAATGGTGTTTCCGTTACCTGCTAGTGGCAGTGCCGATTCGTGAGCTGCGCTTCACTACAATCCCAGCCATGGAGCACAACCAATGATGCTCGTGGCACGATCGGGGAGTTAGATGCAAACACGTTTATTCTGCTCGACCTTGTGTAAGTTGCAAGACCTGTGCGCCTCAAATGTAACATCCTACAGTTCCCTGATTTACCCGGATCCTATCACATTTTGACACATCAATGGGCGTCGTCCTTTCCGCCTGCTGGATTACACATTGACAATCGATCAGAAAGAACAGCATTCATCGTTTGTGAGAAGTTACGCTAGTTCTAAACATCTTCGCCCTCTTGTTTCGAATAATCTAGTCACGCAGATTAGAAAACAACGCTATTCAAGCGGAAACCTCAACTCTAGCAGGCCTCTCCTTCAGGTTCGGTCATCAAACAAATCATCATGGAAGAGCTAGGCTGTTCGTCAACCGGGATCGTCGAAGCGCCAGCCACTGCCTCAATTTCTACAGTCAAGCATCTTTATACTGAAAACATCGATGAAACGTTTCAAAAGCTGCAGACCATTAGAGGAGTGAGAGAATGTAATTTGGAGGAATTCACCAAAAGCTTACACCAGGATGGTCACAAGTACGCAATCGAAGTTCTTCTCGCTGGCGAAGAGGTCCGGAGCGAAGCGGAATCGTTGGTTGAATTTTTACAGGACGGAAGACAGGTAGGAAACGTGACCGAGGAATTGGGGCCCCCTACTGGCGACCTCTGGATCCATCGTATCCGCATAAGATCAGTCACTGTTATCAAGGCCATGAATAGAGTGATGGCGGCGAATTTTCCGATGCGGCCGGTCGTGATCACAAGACCTTTCCGACCTTTGATACACTTTCAACATAACATGAAGGAAGAACTTAGTAAATTGCAAGGCGTAAAAAGATCGCCGGAGAATTCGGAACGCCATGCCAAGGTTTGCACAGATCAAATACATGGCGCTGAACACCCTATAAAATCGCCTTCGGCACAAGATTCTAACCCGGGGCCAATGGAATCTTTAGGAAATAAGACGGAGACCATGGGAGGGGTGCGGTTTGATGAAACAAGCGATCCGATTAAGGTATCTAAGCGACCTACTTCATCCGGGAATGATGCTATTTCCGTGAGTGACGAGATTCAAGAGATGCGATGTTATATCGAGTTTGTTGACGAGAGACTGATGCCACTGTATCACGCCTTCGACAAATCAGCCGCTGATAAGCTTGGGAAGATTCGTTTCGATGATTTGTTGTACCTTTTCCGAGCAGGAGAGCTGGTCTGGCTCCGCGATTCACGTACCGCGCCGATTTATAATATCCCTGTATCAGTGGAGCAAAAGATCTGGAGGCTTTACAACATCATCCTACCATATCAAAAGCCTGCAGTCGAGTTACGGTGCTATTACATTGATTACGACGGTGAATCCTACCGTGCAATCAGCCACCAGTTCAACATTCCTTATTTCAAAGGGCAACGTGATATCACTGAGCTTCTTCTCTTCCCGCTACGCTTTTTGCGAGACCATGAGCGGATCCATCAGGAGCTCCTAGTTCAGGGCGAGGGATTCACAAGATACATAAAAGAGCGACCGCTTCTGTACAATGGCTGGACTCTGATCAATGACCCATTGGGACGTCCCATCATGGATCCAACCGGAGAGAAGATGAAGAACCCGGAGCACATCGACAGTGATGTCATTGTCGATTTCAAAGAAGCCTTTAAGACCTGCCCATTATGGCAACCCAAATCCATGATATATGACAGCTATGCAGACATACCAGAGGGCCGACTAGATCAGCGATCAGCTCTTCACCCCAATGGATACCCGCCTTTATTCCTGCCTTACATGTCCAACCAGTATAGGAATGATGCTATTTCTTCTCCGGATGAGACTATCGTGAGAAGCAATAGTGTCGCAAAAGTAGAACATGATAACAGTGTGAAGACCGATCCTTACCTTGACTCCTCCAGAAAGGTTCAGATACTTTCAAAGAAAGATTCTGTTCTTCTGCCGAGTAGGCTTTTCGCCTACGCCTTGCGCGAACGAAAGTTTGTACAAATTGATATACGGTATGTAAGGCCGCTGACGAGATCTGAACAAACAACCGGATTTGAGAGCCTGAGAATCGACAAAAACCACAAGAAGATGATAAGGTCTCTAGTACATTCACAATTACAAAAGCAAGCGATTGAGAAGCAGGGTGGGGAGATCGATTCCCAAGATTTCATAAGGGGCAAAGGAAGAGGACTTATCATTCTTCTCCACGGTGTTCCTGGAGTTGGCAAAACAGCTACCGCAGAAGCAGTAGCCCAAGCAAGTCGGAGACCACTGTTTCCTATTACTTGTGGTGATTTAGGCTTCACTCCAGAAACGGTTGAAACGTCGCTCGCAGAGATATTTCGCCTAGCTCATTTATGGGACTGCATACTATTACTTGACGAGGCTGACATTTTCCTCTCACAGCGAGAGAAAAACGACTTGCAGAGAAACGCTCTGGTCTCAGGCAAGTGACCCTTCTTTGTCTCAACCGAGTTCGTTTTGCGCCAGGAAAGTATCTCTTAACATAGAAGTTGTCCTCCAGGTCTTGCGCCGGCTGTGATCAAGAAATTTTTCGGCTGGTTTGGCGCGCTTGAGAGAATCTTCAACAGCACGATCACTAAATAAAGGAAACTAGATCACATAGTAATGGACACTAATACTGACGTATCAATAGTGTTCCTACGTATCATGGAGTATTACAATGGAATCCTGTTTCTGACCACGAATCGACCAGGAACACTTGACGAAGCGGTTAAGTCGCGGGTACACGTGAGCTTACATTATCCGCCACTCGGAGAACAAGAAACATTCGACGTCTTTAAATTAAATCTCGACCGTCTTCGACTCTTAGAGAAGCAAAGAAGTCAAGCGAGCAAGGAACCAGAGCTCTTTGTCTTCGAAGAAGAGATATTGACGTTCGCCCGCGAACATTACCGTTTTCACGCAGATGGCACGGGCAGGTGGAATGGCAGGCAGATCCGCAACGCCTTTCAGATAGCTGCCTCTCTTGCACACTACGATGGAGTTCTTGCGAGGGGTGCTCAGCGGCAATTGAGATCATTGCATTTCCAAATTGTCGATGATGCAACGACCCAATACGACCAATTCAGGATGGACGTACTCGGCAAGAATGATAGAGAGCTTGCACGTGAGCGCGAAGAGCGATACGATAACTTTGAGGAGGAGAGAAAACGGTCAAAAAGCCAAAGGACTCCGTATCGAAAATCACCTCCGATGCCACCATACGGTAGGACGCCTTATGATACGGCGTATCATCCACAGCAATCCATCCCGCAAGGCAGGTCTTCCCCAAGCTTTCCACAGTATCACCACGGCTCGGGACAGCCTACTTACCCCCAATCCCGTACACTGTATACTGGATCGCCAAGACCCCAGAACTACAATCTTGCTGCTGGGAATCAGGGCGGACCTCCGCACCAGCCACTGTCAAATTCTTACGAACCTCGAATGCAAGGCCCCCGCTATGCGCCTGGTTCCACACCTCAGCCTCGATTCACGCCTGAGAATCATCCTGGAACCGCAAACCAAAGCTATGCCGCTTCCAGGGAGCATGACTATGGCCCATTGCCTACAGGAGAGCAGCAGATGGGTCGACAGCCGAGCATTCGGTACGGCGGGATTACTATGCAGCAGGAAGGTTATGATATGTCGACCCTTCAGTGAGAGGAACAATGAAGGAGTCTAGGAAACGTCAAATCCGAGGCTTTGCGTTGGTGGAATGATCTTGAGAATGTATGGTATTTGAAGGAACCTTTGTAAGGTGGGAATTCTGATTTTCTGAACGGGGAGGCGACTTCAATTTCAGACCTCCACTTCATCTCAGCCCACAGGGTTTTCTGTACTCCCCTTCTCCTCTTAAACTTCTCTCGTTTCAGTGCTCTATCGAATTTACGGCCTTGGAAAATCTTATTGTCACCAATTATCTAAAAAAAGAGGATTGTCTGCCGGTGAAGACCAACTTCTTGATCCTCAGCCTCAGCCTTAGCCTCAGCCTTATGACACCCTCTCTCACGCTAAAACTGCAGTGTTGATGTACCGGGCGAGAATACGATTTACAAGGTGAAATCACAACTTCGCACCATCACCCATTTCGGACTTGATACCTACAGGCACAGAGTACAAGTTCCTTCTCCTACGGAGGCGAAGTTCGATGCCATCTCATGGGAACAACTGGCCAGGAAAAAAATGTGACGATATCATTGAGCCTGCTCCCACAGCCAATCGGCTTTTAGCATATCTCCTTTACAGACTTTGCAAATAGGGAGCTCCTCAGAAATCAACCAGCGTAGTGTGCTCCTATACTCTACGATCTATCTCGTGAAGCTGCCTTTCGGCTTTTCCATCTAGGCAACTATCGCCTATTCTCCCCATTCTACTCTCAGCTTTATGAAGCTCTCTCCTGCGCTAAAATTGCAGTGCTATCGGCCTCGTCCGTCCGTCAACCTCATTCCCCCCACGCCCCTCTCAGCCTCACCATCAGGCTGCCCTCTCTCCCGAGCTAAAAAAGCAGTGCAACCGTAAGCGAACACACTTTCTGTGTTCTAAATCTACCAATCCCGCTCGCCCTAACCCATACTCAGCGTCCGAATCCGGGTTAAAGCTCTGGCTGAGGCTGAAATTTGACCGGTTCCCCAAGCTAAATATGCCGTGCTTCGCATCTGCCTAAACTTACCAACATCGCTACGTAAGCTTCCCTCCCAGCCTCGTGACGCTCTCTCCCGGGCTAAAAAAGCAGTGCAATGAAATTAGTATTATTAGTCTGGAATAACCAAAACCTTGACCCAATGACAGAACCACCACGCAACGTTATTATAAGATGAAAATTGATAGTTAGACCAGCCTATCCTTCGCAACAATGCATATAAGGTTTCAGAAATTATTACATGCTGTTGTAGCTACCTAGGTAGGACTATATTGGTGAGGATTTGACGATTCCTCCCCTGGAAAATAACCTCAAAGCCATGCAGCCAATAAGTTACATCTCCGACCTACCATCAAAGTCAAAATTCGGTTCAGGTAACTTTAACTCTAAGTTCTTGTTTCGGACGTCCGGTACGAGTGTGCATACTGCTTTGAGACCAAAGGAGGAAACAGTCATCTTTCTGCCTCGGCCTTCATCCTCTAGCCTTTGATTTAGTTAACTAGACAGAGAGACTGGGGATATAATAGGAGACCTTGTAGAACGGAGTATGGAAGAAGGAATGAAGCTTCTGGCGTTCTTTCTGGTTTGTGGTTTTTCTTGCTAGTGTAGTGGAGAACATGCTGTAGAGATAGATGTCTTGATCGGAGTCTAGCTAAGATAAAGAAGCAAGGCTGGAATTGAGGTCGAGGCTGAAAATTGACTCTCTCTCCCGGGCTAAAATTGCAGTGCAGATCACTTGTGCAATGCATAAGCCAATCAACCAATGTTATAAGAGCACAACCAACCATCAACATCTCGATTCGGTTTAAGTTGCAGGTGAGGCTGAGATTTCACTCCAGCTTAGCCGGAGTGGCACTGCTTTTTTAGCCCGGGAGAGGAGATACTCACTTTCAGCCTCTGCCTCAGCCTTCAGCCTTGTGCTTAACTGCACAGAGACTTTCTACCCAGGGACATGGTAGGAGGCATTGTGAAAACTGAACAAAGAAAAAGTTAAATCAAGTGTTTGATATTTCGGTTTGGAGTTTAATACGAGTCTTCTCTTTTGTTGGAGTAAAGAAGTTGCCGTAGAAGTAGAGTTTTACTGTCGATTCTGGCTTTGGCTAAGGCTGACTCTTAACTCTCTCTCCCGGGCTAAAATCGCAGTGCAAAACCTTAGCCTCAGACCTTTTCACCTCTCATAGCTTCCCACTAACCCCCGCACCGGTGAGTCCAGCTAAAATTGCAGTGCATCTGCATATGCGTACTGCATGCAGAATTCAGCATCTCCTCCTCCGATAGGTCCTCACTAAAACCAGTGTAAGGCCGAGGCTGGAAATTGACCCTCTCTCCCGGGCTAAAACTGCAGTGCAAATAGATGCCAAGCCTGAGACCCCGTCACTCTTCGGATAGGTTCTTGAAAAAATAAGTCCAAGGCCGAGGCTGAAATTCGACCTTCTCTCCCGGGCTAAAAAGGCAGTACACCCGTAGGATTTAGGTTTTTCTCTTCCGATAGGTTCATGGAAGGCTGAGGCTCAAAATCCATCTTCTCTCGCGGGTTAAAAAGCAGTACAGAGTACAATCACTGCGCCCCGATGCATCAGCGATCATGCAGGTCAAAAAATCCCTCTCCGCCCTGCATAGGGCACGAGTTCGTAAATATATGACTGGAGCAAGGCTGAGGCTGAGAAAGGGAATATCGAGCGCAAATGCATAATTAGGAAGAGTGGGAAATGTGACATTTCTGGGGGGAAGGTGGGACGGGGAAGTGGAGGGTGGTTGGGGAAGGAGGGATTGCTATATAGGAGATTGAAGAGAGGATGTTGTATTCCGAGGAGGCGGAGGGGTGAAAAAGGAGGTAGAGAAGTGAGGGATAGCATTTTACTAAAAGAAAAGTACAGTAGTGACGAAAACCTGGGGGACGGGATTGTGGAGATGAGAAAGTGATGCGGGATGATTAGTAGCGATGAGACGAATCTGACCTCGAGGATTTAGTGAAAGCTAGCGTGATTCAAAGAAGTGTCAAGACAACCAGCACAAGAAGAAAAGAATGCAATATCAAAGTGTTTCTTATGTTAGCTTAGCTTAGCTACATACATAAAACCGCGCATGTGCTTACTCCCTTTGCTTAACACATACCCTTCCCAAAAGCCCAGCACACCCGAACTCGCATGCGAAGCAACGGCGGGTATCATGCTTAATCGCTATGTTTTGAAACCGACATAATCCACTCCGCACGTTAGGTTTTTCTCTCGTAGTAGTATGTATGTACTTGAGAAACATGTTATATCATCGACCTCTCTCTCCGTTCGTTCAAACACTGAAGATTGAAACGATGGAGGATGGGTCCTTGTGGAGACAAATATGATATGATGCAAGGATAGACAGGAAAGGAAAATAAGGAGATAAGAAACAAGAGTTGCAGGAGAAACTTCAATAGTGAACCGACCAACTCCTGGAGTATGCTTAGCCCAGCCCAGCCTGAACTTCCGTTTGTATGCAATGTGTATGGATCTTGTTGTCCTGATGTTTTTGGATGACTGGATCTTCGAAAGAAGGCCGAATCATCATGAGTTGAGGCCCTCCTCACAATTTCGCCACGCTCGCTTCGTCAACGCATGTAGCGGAGAATTGGGTGAGATTTCTCAATCCTCCCAAATCGTCTCCAGATCCAGATCGCCCCTCCGCTCAGCCCCACAGACACTCCATCTCTTCCTACTATCTCTCTTGCCGAAGCCTAGAGGCCTACCACTACCGCCAGGCACGTCCAAGCTTCCTCTCCTCTTTGAATCCAAGCTATCTTCCCCCTCAGACTCTTTATCGGCTGCGGCTTTGAGCCTTGCAATTCTATCCGCCTCAATTGCTTCGGCTTCCGCGTCGGGAGTGTCCTCAATGGTTTCAAGGCTCGAAATCGAGGGGCTGCGGGAACGCATAGAAGTAGGCGTTGAGGGCACAGAGGATGATGCCAGGGAGGAGGCATAATTGCCTGGAAACGGCTCGTTGAATTTCGTCGCTGCCAGGAGGGGAGATGATTGAGTTGATGTCGGCGTGCTGGTAGCACTGGAGCCAAATGGCACAGTGACCTGATATAGTGGCGAGGCTGGTCGACGCCGGCTGCGAGGAAGAGTGTTGCTGTATATACTAAGCGCCGGCGATCTGTCGTTTCCGGCTTTTGGGGTGAGCTCTAGCTCAGCATCTTCAGATATGTCACAGACACTTGGTGCGCCTGAGTGTATATATTGTTCGTCGGAGAGTCTGAAGGGGCTCCGTGTGCGGTTCGGAGAGCGTAGAGGACTGGAGGGGCGAGCGGTTGGTGAGGGCGAGAGGGTGAGGTGGCTCGATGAGTTAATGACTGTGGGCAGGGAGTGAGCTCGTGCCATGGGTGGTGCGCTCAGCGAACTTGAGCTCGAGTGTGATCGGAGATGGCTCCGTGAGTATGGAGAGCGGTTTCGTGGTCGCGGGTGCAAGGTAGCGTTGAGAAGAACTTCCGGATTGGGGTCCGTCTGGCTCCTAGGTGTGGAAGGGCGTGGTTGGTGAAGTTGTGTCATTTCTTCAGGCTCTTCTCTCAGCCGCCGTGGAGTTCTGGGCTTCGCTTCAACCGCAGAGTCTGAGGAGTCTGAGGAGTGGGAAGAAGTCGTGCTGGTCGACATTGCTTGGAGTTGCTCAGCGAGCTGGTCGGCGTGCGAAGGTTCAGCAGAGGTCGAGGTAGTCATTGTGTCGGTTAGAGAGCGGCAAACGACTATCCAGATTGATACATATTAGGCTGGCCCTGAGTTTGTGAAGTGGTTACACGAATGGTGTTGGAAACCGGGTGGTCTAGAAGGAGCCAGTTTGCGGGACGCAGGATGTCCCCTGCGCGTTTCAGCTCCACAGCGAGAGATGAGATCTCAAAACCCAAAAAGCGCAGAAGCCGAAGCCGTAGTTGCAAGACAGAGAACGGAGAGTGTCACGACAGGCAGCGTCTGTGGTGAATGAGGTTTGGAGTTGGTGCAGAGGGCGAGTAGGGACGTCTACTTGTCCTGTTCCTGGCTGGCGCTGTGGGGTTCGCCTGCTTTCCCAGTTTCAGGCACAGTCATGGAAGGCGCGTCGAATAAGGGAGGAAGGGGGAACAATGGACAAGTGAAGCAGTCGCACAAGAAGGCGAAAGGGTAGGCAATAATATGTATGCGAGGGTGACTTGTTGTTTTGTAAGTACAACGTCCAAGGTCGTCACGGCGTCATGCCCCGGCGGGTGGAAGGGGAATGCTGGAGTACAACCAAGCGACCGCGGCATCTAGTCCTGAAAGACCCTGAATCAACCCCTCGAATCACAAGGCCGCCCCAAATGGCACCCGCCCAAATCAGGACGCCCACGCGCCCGAAACAATCGAGCCCACACAGCGTAAAGATCGCCCAAACGCTCTTGTGTAGGGCTGCATCAAAGGGTCAACTGACAACCGATCTTTTATGCCTCTTCCCGCCTGTCAAACTCGACGTTCACCTTTCAACTCAAAGATATATCGGAGCCCATTGTGCCCATTATTCAAACAAACATGTTTGAAGTCCTATAACGCAGTGAACTCTGCGTTGCATTATTGAAAGCCACAGCCACTGACCACGCGGACAGTCTGCATGCCACCTCTCAGCGCTCCTAAAATAGCACCTTTTTCAGGTACGGGCGTCCCGAAGTCTGAGCGGATTCGGCCCGTCGACATCTGGAGACATGGATATGCATAACCAAAAGACCTTGCAGACGGCCTGATCGAGGATTCTTTGCGGGTAGCAACGTCATTTTCTGGGTTTTCGGTTTTCAGCCCCAGGAACGAAACGGAGTACGGGGTACGGGATCTACAAAGGTTTCCCCTTCGTTGGGTTGATCTAATCTCCGTTAAGATGGAGGGCGTTTGGACTTTGAACATCGCAATTCTTGGTGTTGTGGAGACGGGAAGGGCGGTTGACAGGTTTCGCTGAATAGTACTAATATAGGTGGGTTCTGGTCATGTATGTATATATGTAGCTATGTACAGTACCAAATCCTAGATAATCGAACGTGGTAAAAGGTACTAGATATCCAGATAAACACGGCATCAGTCTAATCTCTTCCAAGATGCCATATACGCCGAATAAGCCTTGTGAATAAAATCAATTGCCACGCTGTTTTCTTCTCCAAATGTCACTCCAGACGCGTTCAATGCTAGTCGTTCAAAACCAATCGCTATGGTATCTACCGTCTATCATCGCTGACTCAACATGTGCTTGAATTTTTCGATCTAGGAGTAGTAGTGAGAACGTGTTCATGGCCGACATGAAGGGGGATGGAAACTAGACTGACCTTCGTTGATAAATACTTCTCCACCTCTTCACTCTGTATTCCCATCTTCCCATTCGTCTTCCAAGCTAAAGGTACCATGGCTACTCTCTCCTTCACCACCACTTCTCGATTGGGCCCTTCTACAGCTCGCACCTTGTCTGGATTATTCGTAAGCAATCGAATGCCCCTCTCGCCTCCTAATCCCAAGTCCGTAAGCATCGCGGTAGCGAGCCCGTAGCTTCTAGCATCGGCCGGATGTCGTAATAGTATATTCGCTTCGTAGGTATCGTTCCCGAGATCCTGGAGGTTATATGCTTTCAACTTCTCGCCAAGCCCGATGCCTCGCCCTTCTTGCCGGAGGTAGATGATAGCGCCGCCTGATGGTGATACAGATGGTAATGACATCAGCCTGGCAGCTTCGTCGAGCTGTTCACCGCAATCGCAACGTGCAGACCAGACCGTCTCGCCCGTGTAGCATTCGGAGTGGATACGGACCAGTGGAAGATGAGAACATGTAGGACGAATTGCCCCATCCGCTGCTTCTGTTATCGTTTTTTCCGAGACAATGCCATCTGTTAGATCTTCTGAAGGTATCATCCCATCTCTTGTTAGCGCCTGCTTCAGTGCATCCGACCTCACATGTCCTACACCTTCCTGTTTCCTAATCTGTTCAACCCTACTGCTTGTCCGCCCCGGATACAACCGCCCTACATAAGCACCCCTCGTCATCCTGTCAAACTCGGTTTCGCCAGGCTTCTCGGCATCTAAACTCTTACTTCGGATCTGATTCCCGAACACAATGGCCAGGTGTTCCTTCGAGTCTACATTATTCTTATAAACATGCAGCCACATCTCCTGTCCCGCAGTCGTCGGTATTCGAGCGCGAACCTCGCATTCTACAATAGGAAGGGTTTGAAGGAGGTTTGGGGCAGGACCGGAAGATTGTAACGATGTATCAACGGGGACGGAGCGTGGCGTTGGATTCGGCGTTGAGAAGCCGGGAGTTGCAGGTGGGGTGAAAGCTGGAGAGATGAGGGAGGGCGGAGGATCTTGCGAGTGCGACTGAAGGTGTCTTCCTGCTATTGCATGCGCGGTAGGTTCGTGGGTGAGATTGAAGTCGGATACTTGTCGAGTAGGCGAATGCGCCTGCGGGGAATAGAGCGGAGGTAGTGCCGGCGAGGCGTGGGCGGGTAGGTCTGGCATTTTATATTTTTTTTCTATACGGGTATCACACTATCGGGCAGTATTGAAGAGGTCTCAGATGTCCTTTGAGAGTAGAAGCGCATTGCATCGTAATTTTGGAGAAGTCGACCGGCTATGACACCGAGGCTTTCGGCGGGGAATTGAGAAGGTTCCGATGGCGGAATCTGAGCGAAGTTTATTTTAACTGTGCCCTGCTGCCGAACAGCGGGATCTTGTCAGCAACGTAGATTAAAAGTAAGCAATTCAAATCCTTTCGGAGGCCGTGGAAACTTCGACAACAAGAGATATTTTGACGTTGAATAGTCAGCAAGTAAATAAACCTCGGACCGAGAATGCGTCACATTGTTACATATGCAATACATACATCGCAAAAGATATCCTGCTCCTCAAACGCCAATTTTCCTTTCGCTAGCCCAAGAAAGCAATGAAAACTGATTTAATCAACACGTCGCTCTCTCCCCCAAACTTCATCAATCGTCTTTTTCCCTTTTGTTTCTGGTACAAACCAGGAGATAAAGAGAAAGAAGAAGGCTGATAATGCCGCAAAGATGAAGTATACTTTGCCGTGAAGGATTGAGCTCGCCAATGGGAAGAATTGAGCAACAACGAAAGTTGCAATCCAGTTCGCAGCGAGTGCGATACTCTGGGTTGACCCGACTGCCTCCGGACCGACGAGCTCACTTGAAAGAATGAATGGCACAGGTCCTAATCCGAGACCAAAGCTAGATACGAAAAGCAAGACAGCAACAGCGGATAGGACGCTGATTGATCTCATAATACCAACGGCCAGAAGGAGAGAGCTAATACCCATCCCAGCGAGAGAGTTGAGGAGACAGGTCTTTCTGCCCAGCTTGTCGACGAGCGGAGCACAAGCTGCCGTGACAATGATGTTGATTCCAGAAACAGCAAGATTTAGTAGTGCAGAGTTGGATTGCATAAGGTCCGCAAGTAGTGAGACTCCGTACATGATAATGCTGTTAATACCTAGAAAACGTTAGAATTTAGGAAGAGGAGAAAATGATAGGGAGCTTACCGCTTAGCTGCTGTGCGAGCATAACCATGATAACTGCAATTGCGGCTTTTCTGTACTCGGGATGGCGGAGGACTTGAATAATTCCAAGCGCTTCTTCCTTGGCCATTTGCCGTTTTGGTGCAGCCTCACCGTGGTGTGACATATGGTCTTCGTTTTGAAGCAAAGTCTGTTCTTCATCTATGAGGGGTTCGTCAGCACGTTGAAAGAAAATCGAGTGTGGTGTGAGGTTACCGTCCATCTCGTCATGATCTTCAATCCCCCACCCGCTCACTTCTTCCTCTAAATCGAACTTATGCCCTCTGAGTTTTCGAAGGGTTCGTTTGGCAATGGAGGGATTGCCTTGGTCGGCTAAATACTTGGGACTTTCAGACGCAAAAAGGAGGCCAAAAGCCTGGGCGAGTCCAATGATGCCACCTGAAGCCAAAATAAACCTCCAATCTTGGCCTTTGCTAAGAAAGTAGCCGAGGAGCTGCGCAATGAGGATCCCAACGTTCACCATGACCTGGGTTAATGCACCGAAGAAACCCTTCTCTGAAGGTGGAGCAATTTCCGAGATGTAGATAGGGACCACAACAATGGCTGCCCCTGCGCCAATGCCAGAAACAAAACGACCAAATGCCATGACTCCAATGTTTGGCGCAACAGCTTCAAAGACTGGGCCGATGGCGAAGAAGATTGTGGTGAACTGCATTGTCCGGAGTCGGCCGTAACGAGATGCAACTGGTCCCGATGCTAGAGCACCAGTCAAGCCGCCAAGTGTGTATATTGATCCTACAAGGCCCCATTGCGTAGGATTCATCGGTATACATTGCGGGAGGGAGGACTCGACAGCGAAGATCGATTTCTTCTTGCAGAGGATAACATCTTCGGGGGGGTTCAGTTCGGCCTATTGCGGGTTAGCAATGGTACGCCAGGTCATCACTCGGAAGGGATAATACCAGATGAAAGCCGAAAAGGAGAGGGCCAATGGTAGCGACAAAGAGTATGTAGAGGAAGTAGCCCGTGAGGTCTCTGAACCAAGTTCGGGGGTCCATTGAATGCGGAGTGCGGAAACTGGGCCGCTTCGTTTCCACGGAAGCACCGTCTGCAAGGGTATTGTACTGCATTTGGCTGTTAGGGATTGTTTCTGAAAAGGAGCTTAATTCGAAATATGTTGCAAGTAGTCCGACAGATACGAAAATGCGATCAGAGGGATATATACCTCAGCTTGCGACGACTCAACCCCAAGAGATGCCTATTACAGGCGCGGAATGCTTTTCAGGACGTCGTCATTGAGCAGCAACGGCGGCAACTTTGCGGGGAGCTCCAGCAGCGAGAAAATGTGGGATGGTTGTTGATGCTTCGGAGGTGGCCGGGGTGGGGGAAGGATGAATGATGCGAAGGACACGACCGCGCACCTGCGCGTCAGGCATGCGGCTCTGCGGGGATTGGGCTGTATCAGATGCCTTGGATTCCAGTTCCTCCAACACGTCGGCCTTTTATGTCCCATATGCGAGTGAGCTGCTGATACCACGACTTGCCCTTCCAGTGGTCTACTTCCACGCAGTTCCACCTTTCGCATCTCGTTTGTGTCTGGCACCAGGCTCAATGCAGCGTTGATCAGGCTGGCTTCGCGTCTGCTCCCTACTCGACCTTTCTCCTAGCCGTTTCCTGCGCGCCTTTGCCTCTGCGGACTCGCGGCCCACCTACAGAAACGATGTGAAGATGAATCATCCATCGTCGACGAATCCTCCGTCTTCGGGAGGCCCGCCTTCAGCCTCCGCATCCGCTCGAGCCGCCCAAGCTCAGACCCTGAGGAGCAGTGTGCAGGCTGCGTTCAATGGTATATGCTGTCCCGTTGCTGCCATTTCTTGCCCTTCATCGCTACTTCTCTACTTCTTATATTGCCCTGCAAGTTGCGGCCAGCGTGATCAGTGATTGTTGTCTTGCTTTTAATTACTGCCGTGCCTGATGGATGACTTCTCCGCCTGATCACCGCTCGGTTTGAATCTCCCGAGGCCATATTTTCTCACCGTTTTTCTTTCTCAACGGCCGCCCTTGTTCTTCCTAACACATCGCCTTCCAGTCTTTACTGAACGCTTTCTTCTTCTCGGCCTTTTCACTCCTTTTCCTCGCTAATATTGTTCTCGGTATCGACCAGATCCGGCGGATTCCACTCAAGCCATGTTTTCGGGTTACTCCACCAAAAAAAGAGTAAACGAGCGGTACAGAATTGTTGGCTTCATCAGTAGTGGCACATATGGCCGTGTCTACAAAGCTGAAGGCAGAAATGGTCGGACGGGAGAATTCGCTATCAAAAAGTGAGTTCCACTCTCTCGTTGTGTTCTTGTTTTCGTTTAACGTTCCGCAGGTTCAAGCCTGACAAGGAGGGCGAAGTTCAGTACACCGGCATCTCCCAATCGGCCATCCGCGAGATGGCATTGTGCACCGAATTATCACATCCCAACGTTGTGCATACCGTCGAAATAATCCTAGAAGAGAAATGCATTTTCATCGTGTTCGAGTATGCGGAACACGACTTGCTTCAAATCATCCATCACCACAATCAACCTCAAAGGCAAGCTATCCCAGCACGGACCATCAAATCGATTTTGTGGCAGCTTCTCCAGGGCCTCCTCTATCTCCACAGGAATTGGGTCATGCATCGAGATCTCAAGCCGGCCAACATTATGGTCACCAGTGCCGGAAAAGTGAAAATTGGAGATCTTGGACTCGCTCGACTGTTCTACAAACCCCTTCACTCGTTGTTCACAGGCGATAAAGTCGTTGTCACCATCTGGTACCGTGCGCCCGAGCTGCTTCTCGGTAGTCGTCACTACACTCCAGCGGTAGACCTGTGGGCTGTTGGATGTATTTTTGCCGAATTGTTGTCACTGCGACCAATCTTCAAGGGTGAAGAAGCGAAGATGGACAGTAAGAAGACGGTCCCCTTTCAACGAAATCAGATGCAGAGGATCGTTGAGATTCTTGGCATGCCTAGCAAAGAACGTTGGCCTTTACTCGCCGCGATGCCTGAGTACGGGCAATTGTCATCTTTAGCAGCCGGAAATCCTCGTGTGCACCGTCCGCAAGGCTTGGAGAACTGGTATGGAAACTGCCTAAAAGTCAATCAGTATCCACAGGCATCGTCGCCCGAATCCCCGGGTCAAGAAGGCTTGGCTCTTTTGCAGGGTCTTCTGGAATATGACCCGCAAAAGCGCTTGACCGCTGAGAAGGCTCTCCAACACCCTTATTTTGAAGCTCACAGCAAGCCATCTGAAAACTGTTTTGAAGAGTCCAAGATCAAGTATCCGTGTCGAAGGGTCAGCCAAGAAGATAATGATATCCGGACCTCAAGCTTGCCAGGCACCAAGAGAAGTGGTTTGCCAGATGATTCACTTATTGGCAGGCCTGCTAAGAGATTGAAAGAAGGATGAGCCCTTGCCTCTATTCGCATACCAGATCGCTTAGTTTAAAGACCGTGAAGTCAAGTATTCAGCAGAAGAAATGAGCTACCATGTACTCAACAAACTGTCAAGGGTGTTTGACAGTAGTTCGGAGGCACGCTGCCCGTAGTCACAACAGGTTGAGGAATGCTCAGAGGTATGTGGAGCTTTGTCGTTCTCTATGCTCCGATGCTAATCGCCTCCGCTGTAGGACCCAAAATGGAATGTTGCACATGGGTCACAGAAGGACTTTCATCTTACCAGCATAGTTCTTGCTAACATACCACCTTCTTCTCGCTTTCCTCACTGTCCTTTGGACACTCTCGTTCGCCACTCTAAACTTGCTCAAAGATCCTCACTTTACTGGTCAAAAATCTAAGGCTGTCTGCATTGCTCTGCATTTGTTATACAAACATTCGATGCCTACGGGCATTCAGATCATGTCATTTACCATCCTTATTTCGTTCACGTCACGGCCAAAGCTAAGTCTTAGCCAATCTACAGTGGGGAGGCCAGATGACGAAGCCTTATTGGTGACTCCGAGTAGATCCACGTTTTTGAGACCTGGCCGATACGCGCTTCGGGGGCGATGAGGTGCCGATTCATGAAGGCTTAGGGAGAAACACGAGTAGACCTCGGGAGTTCCCCGACTTGGAAGCACAGTTTTCGGGAATACAAAGACGATAGTGACCAGAGCATAATTGAAGTCACCTATGTCTGCAATGAGATGCCTGATCAAGAGCTCCCCAAGAGTGAGAGATAACCAGTAAATTGCTTCCAAATAACTTTTAGTTCTACATTGCTCCTTTCCCTTTTGAGCGGCGGGACGATTGCTCTTGCTACGATTGGGAGCATTTGCTCTTTTCGTCTTCCATTTCCTAAGGTCTGCATGCGATCATCAATTACTCCCCGAACTCTCTAAGGTATTCGAATTGGTCTTATCCTTACTGTCGGTCCTCGGTTCAGTAAAATGGTGCTTCACACGAGGAGTCATGATTCGTCATATTCCAAGACAGGGCCTGCGCCTATCACCTTCTTTACCGCCAGCCTATAAACCCGATTTAGACTCTATATAAGGCTTGAAATCAATTTGCCATCCTTGAGGTTATTCGGAAGGATTATATGGAATGGGTACTTTCCAGACTTGTACAGCTGAGGGGGTTCGCTACACGACAATTGACGACACCCGCGGTGCTTCTTAGAATCAACTGTAGCCCAGGTGCAACAATGCACTGTAGCACATTGACCACTCTCTGAACACAGCAAAAGAACAAAGCTGCACGAATGTCCCCGTGGTTTGGCAGTGAAATCTCCCATTGATTTCCCATCGAATTAGATTGCGCCATCATATCAGGTGGTCATCTGCGGGCCGCCAAGACTTAGAATGATGAATGATATCCTATTCGGTATAGCTACTCGCTTCAAGTCCGGAAGCGAGTCTGCTAGCCTCTCCAGAGACAACATAAAAAGCTTCCTTCTTGACCTCGACCTCTTCTTCTTTTTCCTCGCCCACCTTTGTCGTTCCTTTGAACAGTCGCTCCTTTCAATTCAGCACCACACCCACGGTCTTGTGGCTCGACTGCACCTACACACACTCTCTTTTTATTCCTTGGCCTCCTGTAGGGTCTCACATTCCTTCAATTGCTCAATTCCGGCCTAAAGATGAAGGCTCTCATTCTCCTTCCCGTCTTCGCGCTTGCCTTGACCGTCGCTGCGGCTCCGACACCAGTCTCGGACAATGAACCCTTCACCAGCACTGCTCCGAGCATCAATGATCCCATCTTCCAGCAGATCATCATTGACACTCACGAAGAGCTCCGCTCTCCTCACTGCGCGCAGCACCTCTTCTGGAACGACACCTTGGCCCACGAAGCTCAGGCTTCTGTCAGCAAGTGCACCGCCGGGCTCGAACACGTATGTCCTCTTACAATCCTTCATTTCAGGGTGGTTCATTACGCGAGTATACTAATTCGATACAGGATTCCGCTGGTACCAACCTCATCGGTGGTGATCCGAAGCCTGACAACTACTACCACACCACTATGAAGATGGTTCACCAATGGTACAGCGAGGTCACGAAGTACGACTACAATAATCCTGGCTTCTCCGAGGCCACCGGTCACTTCACTCAAGTCATCTGGCGCGATACTTCACAGATCGGTTGTGCCTGGGCTCAATGCACCAACGGTGTTCAAGGAGCTAGTCGCCTGTACTGCTGTGAGTGAAGTCATCTTTTCTCCACATATTTGTCCTGGCACTACTGTAAACTAACCAATGTTTTTCAAGACTACGCCAACTTCGGCAACATCGTCAACCCTGGCTTCTTTGACATGAACGTCTGGCGCCCAATTTGTGCCACCCCACCATCTCCAGATGTTCCAAACTAGGACTCTTGTCGTCGGCTGCCAACACTCCGCGATTGTCCGGAGGATGACTTCTTGCCTTCGTATGGAATGAACGGATCTTGGCTCCTTTCCTGATTGCTTTCCTAACACCCTTTCTGCAATGCATCATACCCCCTTCCATATATGACGACTTGACGACAGCGGTTCTCTGCCTATGTGTCATTGTTCATGTTGCTTCTCAAGATGGAATGCATCGGAAACACTGCGTATGAAACAGCCGCAAGGCAACATGTACAATATCAAGCAGAAACCAATAACCCTACGATACTACTTTGTGCCCACTTCTTGCCTTTGAAATGTGATGTCCTAATCTGAAGATCCCAATGCCACACTTCTCGCGCACTTCGCTTGTTTATCTTGTGAAGTTGAAGAAATTCTGCGATGCAGTCATGGCATGTAAGGCTGGCAAGACTACGGAAATTGATGTAAAGGGAAAGGATTGACAGAATCGTATTCATCTTTATCTCCACTACATGGTCTCTCTGCTTGGGATCGAAAGGCATACTTAAGGTCTTGACATGAATCGCAGCTGGCAGGATAAGTTCTATCCTGAATTCGAAGAGATTTTGAGAACTGAGCTATAAATCCGACCGGTCTGGTAATATTTGGCTGCTGTGAGATCAGAAATCGCAATATCTAGATATGAGGCTTGCCTGCCAGGGTTGCTGTAGCATAAAATGGCAGTCTGCCAAAGCCGGACTTTTCTGCGTAGCGTGCAAGAGCACACGACAAAGTTATCTATAGATCTAAAATGTAGTATGGAGTCTTGGATAACTATTCCCTCGGGCTTTAGCTATTTACAGAAATTATTTCAGCAGTATTGGGGTGGATGAATCCCCCTCGAATCCTGCCCGCTTGTGGGTGGTGATGCTCCAAAGAAATCGACCCGAGGGTGATTTGGAGCGCTCCTCCGCCATCGGAGCCAAATCTACCACACAGAACTTCATCTTACATCCAACCTTTCAAGTCGCACTTTTTTGCTTCATACCATTCCCCTTTCCAGCTCAAATAAACTTTGCAGCTCGCTGTATCAGACTCTTACAATCATCCTACCCGAACGACCGACCGTTTACTCCGGACTGATGTCAAATGGCCACCTCTACTAACATTTTTAGCCCCAATCACTGACGTATGGATTGTGGGGTAGCACGAAGACTAACTACAAATGAGTCAATCACGGCGTTTTACCCTACCAAGGCCCCTAGAGGAACTGCCGTGGATAGTTTGCATGAAGCTCGGAAATCTATTGCCCCTACTGGCTGCTATTTGACACTTCTAGGGAGGGGCACGCACGCAAAATGCAAGAATTGGCACAGAGACTGTCATTGCAGATGTCAGGAGGGGCATATAATGGGCCTAAAAACCACCTTTCTGCTCTCGTCAACCCTCTCCAGTACCAATTGACCTAACCATCGCATCGAATTGCTTCCTGGTTACCACTTCGCACTCCTAAAAAACCGTAAACGAGATGTCTTTCGATCTTCACCGCAACCCTCCATTTAGAGCGGAGCATCTTGGTTCTCTCAAACGCCCACAGTACCTACTGGATAAACGCTACAAGGAGAGCGCATCGGCAGAGGAGCTGAAGCCCCTCGAGGACAAGGCTATCAAAGATATAGTCAAGATCCAGCAAGATCTAGGCTTCAGAGCTATCTCAGATGGAGAGTACAGGTACGATCTAACATGTGGCTCCACTTAACCAAAACGTCGTATTTCGGAATTGTTCTAACTGTTATATCTGGAACAGGAGACACATGTTCTGGGGCACTTTCTTCCCGGCCCTCGATGGAATGGAAGAGATTCAAAACCCTCCCATCGAGACGTTCCGAATGTATGCGCCCGATATTGCTGCATTCATGGAGACCGGCCATAAGCCTGGCGAGTCCGTATACTGTGTAGGCAAGATTAAGCATACGGGAGAGAGCACATACATTGGTCAGGTTGAATACTTGAAGACCTTACTGCCGAAGGAACGATGGGGTGACATAAAGCTCACACTGGCAGCGCCCAATTGGTATCACTTCAGATACATAGATGGCAAGGCGTACCCAAAAGAGGTGTACAAGAATGACAAGGAGTACTTCGCCGATATCGCCAAAGCGTATCAGGTGGAATTGGATATACTTTATAAAGCGGGATTGAGAAATGTACAGTTCGATGACCCCAACTTAGCATGTGAGTACAGCTTGGGCGTGAGATGTGGAAGTTTCTAACTCCACGCAGACTTCTGTTCCGAAAAGATGATTGAGGGTTGGAACAAAGACTCCAACAATACCTGTACCCACGATGAGCTATTCGACGAGTACATCAATCTTTACAACGACTGCATTTCCAAGATACCCGCGGATATGCACGTAGGGATTCATCTCTGCAGAGGTTTGCCGTCCTAAAACTACAACTCTCAACTGACACAGTCTCTCTCTGACCATCACTAGGCAACTTCGTAAACTCCCGCCACTTCTCCGAAGGAGGCTATGATCGTATTGCGATAAAGCTCTTCACGAAACTCAACGTCCACACCTACTACCTCGAGTACGACACCCCACGCGCCGGCGGCTTTGAACCCCTTCAAAACCTACCCAAGAACAAGAACGTCATCCTCGGTGTCATTACCTCCAAGTTCCCAGAGCTCGAGGATAAGGAGGAGATGAAGAAGAGAATCTACCAGGCCGCAGAGATCGTGGCGAAGGGAGCCGGGCAGAGCAGGGAGGAGGCGCTGAAGAGGATGGGCGTGTCACCGCAATGCGGGTTTGCGAGTCATGCGGAGGGGAACCTTATCGATATTGAGGGCATGAAGAAGAAGTTGGCGCTGGTGAGGAGCATTGCGGATGATATCTGGTCGGGTGAGCCATAAGTGATGGTTAGGGACTTACGATCGACATTGCTACATTGAGCCTCTGCTCCAAAAAGAAACCATTTCTCTATTCATCATCTAGAGGTTCTACTCCATACGAATGAGTCGCTGATCATATCGTGTTCTCTTAGTCCCAGGGAGAAGGCACAGATTTACGACACTGAGGTTTTACATGAAATTGAAGAAGTTGTTTGAAAAAAACCATTTTCAATGTCCTTTACTAACTTCTTCATATTCAGATACCTCTATAATGATTTCCCTTGTATAATATGCTTAAGCACGTGAGCTGCATCATCGGCGTCAATCGTATGCACGACAAACGCCACAAGGCTGAGCTGTGGTTTCCCCTCATCGGCTCCCAGCATCAAGGCTCCACCTGGCCATCATCTACATGGCCAGCAACCCAGGCTGAGCGTTTATTCCCTCAATCAGGCCTTCCCGACTTCGGCCACAGCCTAGGTATTGTCTGCACGGCCAGCGCCACAAAGGCTGCGCGTCGTTTTTTCCTCGTGTACGAGCGGTCATCCGCCAACCTGTTGCTTCATCTCCTCGCCCCCTCTCCCTCTGAAGCCTATCCTCGAGCCTTGTCCATCCATCATAAGCTGCAGATGAATCCTTTGGGAGCGCATCATGGACCCACTTTCAGCTTCCGCAAGCTGCGTCGGCCTCATCTGTGCCGTAGTCAAAGCCTCTACAGTGATCACCAATTTCGTTCGAGAAGTGCGAGATGCTCGCAAGGATCTGGATCTAGTCTCTTGCGAGCTGCTATCCCTCAAGGCCGTCTTAGAGTTCCTCGCCGAGGATACAGGAAAATGCCCTGCATATATGTTCCCAGAATGTCTCGCAAAACTTATCTCGGGCATCATAGCGAATTGCGCGGGCGTCGTGAGCCAAATCGAGGAATGCATAGAGGCTCATACCGGCAACCGAGCGTCAAAAGGTGCGAAATGGGTACTCTCCGGACGCGATAACATGGGGAAACTCCGGTCAAGTCTAGAAGCATACAAATCTGCATTGGGGCTAGCGCTTGAGACGCTTGAGCTGTATGTGCTACGTCGCCTCACTATTCCAGCTATGAATATTGGTGCTAATCTCCCAGCGCAGATCTGTAACTAAAGATATCAAGGCAGACACTCAAGAAATACTACATGATACTTCGGATATAAAAGAGGACACTACACAGATCTTGAAAGAGATTGCAAAGCTACAAGCCAAGCTCCCGGATTCAGAATGCGGCCCTGGGTTTATACTACAAAGATATCTCGATAATTTGACATCGTACGCAGGAAGTTTGAACGGACAAGCTTCTGTGACAGAACTCGAAGATGAACTGCAAGCATTCACCCCTTTGGAAGAGAAATTGGCTTCTCTCTCCTTGGAGCAAGCCGATTTGTCCAACTTATCAAGAGGAGCGAACAATGGCGATTCTACCTCAGGAACACCGCTCTCACCTCTGTCTCTGCCACAGCTGTCCGACTCTTCACTGGATCATTCAAGATCTCTCTCATATCCTTCCTCAGAACTTGTGACAGAGGGATTGATCTGCACGAGGTTTGCTACATCCGATACCGCTTGGTGTAAGGGCCAAATAACAACATTTTCGTTTCCTAAACCACAACATCCCGAGGAAGGGCACACGGACTTGGTATACACTGTTTGCCTGACTGACCACTATACCGTCAGTGGGAGCAGAGACAGATCAATCCGAGTGTGGAATACAGAATCTCAACGACTAGAATACCGACCACTACTTGGACATGGGGCCTCAGTCCTGTGCGTTATTGTAGATGAGACACAAGATCTACTCATCAGCTGCAGCGCCGACTGCAATATCATTATATGGCAACTCTCAACGGGAAATCTGAAGCGTAAAGTGCGTGCTCACGAGGAAAGCGTCCTGAATCTCAAGCTGAATGATCGATATCTCGTCTCCACTTCCAAAGACCGTACCGCGAAAGTGTGGGACCGGGATCTATTAGGATTTCCACTGCCTGGGAGGACGGTCGAACCTTTTCCACGGAGTGTTCTCCGAGGTCACACAGCTGCCGTCAACGCGCTTGCTTTGACAAGCGAAAAGGCTTTTACAGCTAGTGGAAATGGCCACATAAAAATATTCGACCTTGACAGTGGAACCTGCCTACGTGTTATACCTGCCCATGACAAAGGCATTACAACCTTGACGCTCTCTACGGATGGGCAAAATATCATTTCTGGCGGCGCGGATTCGCACATTCTGATCCACACTATTGAGTCTGGCGCTACTATCGGATTCTTGAAGGGTCACACCAACGTAATCCGCTCGCTAATAACCATACCCACTGCGAACCTGATCGTTTCCGGATCCTATGATCAGACAGTTGCGATCTGGGCATGTAATGAAGAGGGGAAATGGAAAAAGGAGCGCAGTTTGGATGTAAAAGAGACTCAACGCAGTCTCGAAGCCAAAGAGCGCCAGCGTAATCTTGATCTCACAGAGACTGTGCGTAAGGCGGTGGAGAAAGGCACAGACGCGGACTTGCGCTCAGGCGGAGAAGTATACAGCTTGCAGTCAAGAGACAGGCAGATCCTGTGCAGCGCAGGATCGACGATACTCGGATGGGACTTTGGTCGAGAAACAGACGTCAAACAAGCTGAAGAAGAGACTCTACCTGAAGGGGATCGCAGTGCGACGGAGTCCAAAGAATTACCCAAGCGTCTAAAGTCCCGCCTTCACCTCGTACGGACCCTCAAGAGAATCGTGTAAATGCATCATGTTCTTCGATCTCACCTTTCCCTGGTCCTATTCCGGGATTGTCTTGATTGTCTTCTATATCAAGACGCATAAACAAGGGATAACAAGGGAATGCTCACGTCTGTACAATACTCCGCTTTCTTTCGATCTGATTCAAGCATACTGCATGATTCAACATTTGCCGACGATTCTGTAGAACCAATGAAGCGCCCAAAACCTAAAATGGCAGTCTGCTGTAACAAGATGAAATGGCACTGCGCTGTACCGACCTCATCGAACGAAGCAACGAAAATCGCGCCATTTCCTCAATTCAGGTCTCGAAGTCTACCATTCGTCGGAACTGAGACCGTTATCTTCAGCCTCACTTCTCCGTGCGGGACAGCCCACCAATGAACTGAACGTCGGGCCTGGCCCCCCGGCCTCCTTCAACTGTCCGTTTGAAATAGAGGGTGGGCAGCGACTCGGAATACCGCCGGTTCGGTACCACAATAAAACGGGGCTGCGGTGCATACCGACCGTTTCTTGGCAGCCCGCGAACGGCAGTCGGAGGCTTGCTGCATCGGGCATATATTGGCTATGCACTGCCGCGTCGTCGACCAGAGAAAGTGGGTAGCAGACAGACAAACCCATTATTGGCTTTGACAAGGTGCTGCACTTCAAGCCGTCTTATCTTTCCAGAAGCCCTGGTTGCGTTCACGCTCGCCCAATTATGAAGCGATCATAGAAGAGAAGCCCATTCTTACCGCTTGAAGAAACAGGCAACAGCCCGCCGTGCAGTTGCATATATTGGTCGCGGAATTTCACACGGTGATGTACAGTTACGTGGAGATTTAAGGTTGTCTGAGTGGTTTCTTTCTGATTCATATATGTAATATAGATTTCCCTTCTATCATTGTTTGCCTTCTCTTTGCCTCGTGCATCACGCCTTATTCGTATCCGATACCCCCACACACAAGAAGGCTCCGAAGTTTTAGATCACCGAGATAGGCGAGAGCCGAGTCGGGAAGAGAGGTGATTCAGCCTTGGGATCAAAAAGCTATCTTCCGTGAGGCATTGACTACGAGTTATTATGTAGAAGTTCATAGAGCTGTATACTTTGGGACCTGTCATCAAGCACTCATGGATTCCACGGCAAACTTTCTTGACCTTCAGGTTGGCTCCACTGAAATCCTTCCGGCATCTTCACAGCATTCACTTTGAACCATTCCTGCGTCTTGTCCCAATCAACACACTTATGCATAGCATTAGAGTTAGGTGTCGGATTAGGATGATCCAGCACCCAATCATAAGTCACCAAGCCCATATCGAAATGACACATGAGGCTCTGCCGGATATAGTCGACGCAGTGCTCGTAGTGGCGCTCATACATTTCAGGGATCTCCCTGATCTTGCGCTGGACGCCGGGGAAGTAGGACCGGTGGTGGTCCTGCCAGATGTAGTGTAAGCAGTGCAGCTGGTGGGTGCCGACAGCGACGGCAATGTACCCGCCTCCCGCGGCGGAAGCAGGGAATTTTGCCGCCGTGCTGATGTTGTGCCCGACTCGTGTAATGTCCGATTCTCCGACGGCGATCATGCCGTATCGCATGATGGAGTGCCAAGCCTCTTCGACGGTGGGAGAGGGTGGGCCCTTGAATGGAGATTGGTACCAGAGCGAACCGTTGAAGCGCGTTTCTATGTAAGGGATTGGAGCTACGGCCGTGTTCACAGGGGCTATGTTCAGATTAATTGTTGAAATGAATGTGTGAGGAAGGGAGGGGGGATGTTCGTACAGTAGTAATTATGCATGTCCCAACATTGAGCGTTCGATATCTCATTGGGCTGTAGTACGATGGCCATGAGACCCACGATTGCAGCCAGACTCAAGGCGTGAGTAACCCAATGGAGCTTCGTGCCAGGTCTGTGGGTGATTGGACGCGCATCTTCTTCGAGACAGTCCGTGCTGAGGTGGCGGAGAGGAGGTGAATGGCTCGAGAGCGGAGTGTACAATGATTTGGAGGGCATTGTGTGGTTAGTCTCTAGGACTGCATTGACAGTAAAATTGAACTGGCAAGATAAGGGCGTAAGTATCGGGATCAGGAGAAGGTCAAGGGAAGCAACGAAGGCAATGAGATATCATATTTGGGCAATGATAAAAGAAAGAGCTGGATAAAAGGTGATGTCTTGTTGCGTACGCCCATGCAACAAGCATGTTCGACCTCATACTGTTTTGCAGATACCGATATTACTTGATGAAGAACATATATTAATTTGTGAAATACCGACAGGGCGATGATTACTTGACTGCCTGAGCACCCAGGGATGTATGTATGAAAATCTATCACATGTTCGTGGGCAAGAGATGATAGCTCGACGGATGTATTGATCGGTCACTTGAGACCAGTAGAATCATCCAAAGGAGCCCAAATCGTACCATACGTGCTCGGGGGAAAATGAAATTGATGGTTGCGTGCTGCATAGCTGCATCACAATATTCCGACTGATAGACGGCAATATACCGGTAGAAGCTCTTGCATCACGAATATTGACATCGACCCACGCCATAGAAGGATATAAAAGAAAGGGCAGCGAAGCATCATAGGGTGAAGTTTATAATCTTTTCGAAGTCAAGCCCGAGCGCAACCACTGTCGACCACAATCGAAATCGTTTGCTCTTACCAAACCCAACATGAAGTTCGTAGCTCTTATTCCAGCATTCCTTGCTCTTGCGGCCGCTGTACCATTGGCCAAACCAGATAGTAGGTTCATGTTGAGGCAACCTCCGTGACAGCTATTGACGAAGTCAGACTTCGAGGCCGACCCTATGTTGCAAGTTGGAGATGCTTCCGAGTCTTCCTATGCGGGCAAACGAGCAAACTTCGAGGCCGACCCAATGTTGCAGGTTGGAGATACCGCTGAGTCCTCCTACGCGGGTAAACGAGCGAACTTCGAAGCCGATCGCATGCTTCAAGTCGACAAGCAGGACTCTTCCTACGCCTCCAAGCGCGATAACTTTGAAGCCGACGGCATGCTGCAAGTTGATGAGGAGAACTCCTCCTATGCCTCCAAGCGGACAAACTTTGAGGCTGATGGCATGCTCCAGGTCGACTCGGAGGAGTCATCGTATGCTGGCTGAAGTTATATTGTCAGTGCTGGATATGGGGATCTTTTGCGACCCGTGACTGGGTAAGGACGGCGATGATTGGTGTTTGATTTCTCGTCTGTCCTTTGATTTCTGAGTGGTAGATGGGACTTGCAATAACAGCATCTGCATATCTGTTGATTTCAATCGTACTTTGGAACCGGTAGTCTGATACTGGTAGTGAAGCGCGTGAAAAGAGTGAATGATCAAAGGTGGGTAAGTTTCGCGTCGAATAATAGCGCTAGGCCCGTTCCGATGGCTGTCTCCCGCCCGAACGCCATCCCTGAGCAGCTGCATCTCTCCGAACTCAGCAACACATCGGCTCTCCATTCGCCCTTCCCTACCAGCCATTATGCGGGGCGTAAAACAGGAAGCACAGCTGCGGGCGGCATTGATGCGAGATATGAAGGTTACACGGTGCTCCCACAGCTGGCTGGAGCTTACCTTAATGCCTCACCCGAGCTCTTACATCCACGGCTTGCCGACCGGTCTCCATCCTGCTCTTGTTTCGACCTGATTGTCTTAAGATGAGCGTTCGAAGTGCGTTCGCTCGAACTAACCGAAGAACTTATGCTTTCACTTGTTACACGATAACCAGTCGTACAAAAGTACATCGTTTTCCCTTCGTCTCGCCGCGCCTGGCTATGAAGTCGACCATGGCACGCATACCATCATACCAATATCACCCAGCAGATGTCCCCGGAGTGATGCAGCCTGCTTCGAGCGAAGCTTCGTAAGTTTGTATTTGGCTTGCTGTTTCCTTGCATTGGCCATAGCTTCTTAGGAGTATTGGCTCACCATTACTCTACATGTTTCATGCCTGAATTTAATTCTAGACCTGCCTTACTGATCAACCTTTCGCAGCTATACCACTGCCTTTGTGCTGTTCGAAGCTCTATGGGAGGTGGGAGCGCCTCCGTTAAGATACAAACCATGCTGGACAGCTGCTGATGCTCTGCTTAGGCTGGGGTCACTACGTGTTTTGTCAACGTCGGCTCCGATCATCCCTCCATCATCGAGGCCATGATCAAGGGCAAAAAAGAACGAGCGGACAGATGGCCAAAGTTTATCACATGTCCGTCTGAGAAAACCGCCATCTCAATGGCCGACGGCTACGCCAGGGTCACTGGCCGTCAACAGGCCGTAATCGTGCATGTGGACGTTGGCACCCAAGCTCTTGGACAGGGCCTTCACAACGCAAGTGTAGGCCGTGCACCTGTCTTCATCTTTGCTGGTCTATGTCCATATACAGAGGCTGGCGAGCTAACAGGTTCTCGAACCGAATACATGCATTGGTTGCAGGAAGCGCCGGACCAAAAGGCTATCGTGCGGCAATACTGCAGATATACCGGGGAGATTCGCACTGGACTGAATGCCAAACAGACAGTTGCTCGTGCATTGCAATTTGCAAGTAGTGCTCCCAAAGGGCTTGTGTACGTGGCTAGTGCCCGAGAGACCCTAGCTGAGGAGGTTGCACCTTACTCGCTTTCGCAAGAGTTATGGAAACCAGTGGGACCGAGTGCATTGCCTGAAGAAGCTATACATGATGTGGCCATGGCCTTGGTTAAGGCTGAGAGACCTCTGATTATTACTGGCTACTCAGGTCGAGACGTTCGATGCCCAGAACAATTGGTTACTCTGGCAGACCTCATACCTGGTTTGCGTGTTCACGATACAGGTGGAAGTGATATGTGCTATCCTTTCTCACACCCGGCATCAGAAGGTTTTCGGCTTAGTTTTGACAATTGCACGCGCGATGCAGAGATGATTCTTCTGCTTGAATGTGACGTGCCATGGATTCCGTCTCGCAATCTTCCTCCAAAGGAAGCTCGAATCTTTCACATTGACATCGATCCACTTAATCAACAGATTCCGGTCTCTTTCTTCCCAGCCCATGGGCGTTGGAAAGCTGATTGTGGTCGGCTTTGCAGAACCTGCCTGTCCTCCCTTTAAAAGACCAAAAACGCCGGCTGCGTCAACAGCTAGTGTTGCCTCATAGTAAGTGCCGAACGACAGTATTCTGGGACAGACTGGTCCACTTTAATCTTCACTTCAATGATGTCTCTCGCGGCATCTCCGACTTCAGCGGCTCCATCCTCCGCTTCTACCCCTGCTCTAGCGCCTCCCCAGGGTGTGATCTCCAACCCAGCACACCCTCCATCCCTAGCGCATACAAGCGATCTTGCCGTTGGGATATGTCTGCCTTTCATCACTATTTTCTTCGTGCTGAGAACCTACGTTCAGGTTTGGATCAAGCGTACTTGGATTTTTGAAGACAGTAAGACTTCATATTTCTGAACAGTCCATAAAAATGCTGACCACTCGACCAGCTTTGACAACAATAGCATGGGTATCCGCTTCACCACTATCCATGGGGTTTCTCATGCTAAACATGTTTACAGGCTGGTACGGTGGCATATTGTGGGATTATGGAGGCCACTATGGCTCATAATGGCGGCAAGCACTTGTGGGACATAACTTCTGATCAAGCTCACGAAGCAGCATATGTACGTCCTTACGATTACCCTTTTGAAAAAAGAGATTCTCATGGATATTGAAGTGGTTCAACGTAGCAGCAATAGAATATGGCGTCATGATATGTGTGACGAAACTGGCGGTGTTATATCTTTACCGACGTGTCTTCTCACCGACGCGAGGAAGTGCTTTCGATATCGAAATCGTATTCCTCATTACCATCCTCATTGGGTTCTACGGCATCACGACCTTCGTCAAGATCTTCGAATGCTCACCTCGAGCCCGCATATCCAACCCTTCTATACCTGGACATTGCGTCGATCTAGCCATGGTTTTGAAGACGAGCGGATCATTCAATTTTATCACTGATTTTCTCATCCTGTTTCTACCCATACATGCAGTGTGGAAGTTACAGATGGATACACAGAAGAAGGTGCTCGTCGTGCTCGTGTTCACCTTCGGTTTATGGTATGTTATGCTTGGAAATCCCCTCAGTGACACCGCTTCGACATTTAAGTGAACTTACTTCCCATAATAGTGCACCTGTATTCGCCACGATTGGCTTTGTGGTTCGCCCAAGAAACAGTGCAAATCCAGATACATCATGGAGACAGCCCGAGATTCTATTATGGGGGCGAGTAATCCAGTTCAAAGTCCCTACCTTCGCCTGTCCCTTCCAGATCAGACACTAACCTCGTTTCCCTCAACCACAGCGCCGCGGAACTCGCCAGCGGAAACCTTTGCGTATGCTTCCCCGAACTAGGCGCCCTCATCCGCCGGCGGACCAACGCAAGAAAACACCGCCCTAGCGAGAGCGACCTCGCCAACTTTCATAGACCCATCACTTCGCAGGTTGACTCCAAAAGAATCAAACACGATCCCTATTTCACGAAGAGCCTGATGGATTCCGGGGTTGGGTTGAGCAGCACGAATCCAAACGCTTCATCACTGACCCACCCCAAGAAAACGTATCGAGATCGTTTCGGAATAAAAGGTCTAATAGACTCGGGATTGGGATCGAATACAGACGGCCCGACTGTGAATCTACGGAATGTGGATGAGAGGGATGATATGGAGATTACGCCGGCGACGAGCCATGGGACTGAGTCGTCGATAGGGATTGGTGAAACCATTGGCAGGTCTAGAGTTGAGAACTATGAGATTGTGTGAGTTTTGCTTATAGAGGAGGCACGTGGGAGAGGGGGTGGGCTTTGTGAAGATCTTATGACCTCAATTGAGCGATGCTTTCTTTGGGTTTGTATTGGATAGAAGTTTCTTTGCATCGATATCAAATTGGGTAGAGGAAAAGGCGTGGCTATACTTGTTGGAGTTCTGAGAATTTTTACACTTCTACACATCACTCACCGCACGTCTACCCCTTATTTCGAATTCATCTGCACCGTTCAATGTCAATACCAACGTTTTGATTCACTAGCTTCGCGGGTTGTGTTAGAGTTGGGTAAGAAAGGCATGGGTAGATGATTGATTTGTAGATCAGCTAGAATATAAGGATGCTAGAAGTCAGATAAGGGGAAAGTGACTAGTTGATTGAGTGCTTTCGTGATCTTGTCTTTAAGGACGAACGAAAGTTGAAGTTGGCTGAGGTGTACTTACATGTGATTGGTTAGTGTCTAGCATCACGTGATCCTCGCGATCTTCGACATTTACAATCGCCGACGCGATTGTTTTCTCATCAACTTTTTCATCTCAATCACACAACTTTGGATCAACCTAGGGTTTCTAGATTGCTTAGTAGAGTGCTCTACTGGTAGGTTGGGGTTCGGCAGGTTTAGGAAATATGTCGCGGCCAGCAGCGCGGAAAGCTGCACCTAAAGGTGAATACATTGAAACTGTACGTAGATCTTATCGATGCATTTTCCATTTCGTCCCTGCAGCCCATCTAAAAGTCACTTTCTGCTTACATCACCATCGGTTGTTTCTGCCAAATCGGCAGCCTTTCTCTATTTCTCGCGTCTCTTCAATCAAGGCAGAGTCACGGTTGGCATCTAAATCATCAATCTTCTTTGCGTTCATACCTATCATTATTCCTTTCCCATATACGCTTTCATTTCTACACTTTCCTTTCTATGCTTGTCTTTTCCGAGACTCTTTCCTTTCTACACTGGTCGTTTCCGAGACTCTTTCCATATCTCAAACTCCAGTCTCCTATGTCATGGTCCTCAATATTTATTCAAAGCTCTACTCACATGCCCATTAGGACTCTGGCAACAAAGTCTCACGGCGTGCCGCCATCACCGGAACCGCAAATATTACCCTCGGTGGTCGCACCGTCATCCAAGCCGATGTTCACTTGCGTGGTGATTTGCATCCTACGCGTGCCATGCCGCAATCTAGCTCTGGAAGAGAGGCACCACCGACATCAATCAGTATTGGAAGATGCACGGTGATTTCGACGGGATGTGTGATCAAGCCACCAAGTAGAATCAGTAGAGGGACGGTGCATTATTATCCTATGAAGATTGGTGATAATGTTTTTGTTGGTGAGGATACCTTTCAAAAATGCCTATGTCTTTCCGCACTCGGATGTTGTATCATGATTGAGCTTTCTATTATTTGGGCGGAGACTCAATTCCCAAGCACATCATATACTTTAGCGTCATCATAATTTTCTACTAATCCACATATTCAGGTCCCGGCTCAACAGTTTCCGCTATCTCAATATCCTCCCACGTTCACATTGGTGCAAATACCATCATTCATCCCTTCGCTATCATAAAAGAGAACGTCAAGGTTCTACCCAATACCGTGATACCCGCCCACATGGTCATTCCTTCTGGATCAGTGGTTGGCGGACGTCCCGCGCGAGTAGTTGGTGAGCTTGGAGAGGGGTGGGGTGTTAGCGCTGGGGGAGCGGGCGGTGGAGGCCAGGCTTGGGTTGAGGGAGGGGAGTTGAGGGAATTGGTTAGGAGTATCAAGTAAAACATCGAGCGAAACGGAGGTTTGCAAGAGATTGCAAATTGTCAATATCGCCCAGATGGTGATATTGACGGGGGAAGATTATTCGACCTTGTGATGGAGGTCACAGCATAGTTGATCAGTACGAGCAATGGGGCAAGGAGGGCAGTGAACAAGGACGAGAATGGGTGTTGATACCCGCCGTAGTATAGGCACATCATTGAGCATTGCAATTGCGAACTTACACATACATTCCCAATGCATACTTGAAGCTTTCTTCATTTAAAGCACATCTCAACGCCCGATTCGCACTTCATGCCCCTTTCAATCAATCGATCGCCATTTCGTGAAACCACCCACCTCATACCCTCTGAACACGCGTTTCGAATAAATCGCTCATACAAACCACCAAACCCTCCAATCACGCTCCCCAAACCCCCTTAAACGAGAACTCTCCCCCATCCCTGCCACTCCACAAAAAATTCCTCGAAAAGCCCTCCTCTCAGGCTGCCAGCCGTCAAGGATCCACAGCGGCCCGCTCCATCCGACGGCAACCCTAACCTGTTTCTCGGGAAAGAAGCTCGCTCGCTCGCTCAACCCTACCATCCCACCCTGCATCTGTCACCCGCATAAGTAGGATCTGACAAGGTCTTGTTGGGTGTGCTCGAGTAGGAGAGGATTTGCAGGAAAGGTGGGTACGTACATACGGCGGAGTGGAGTTCTTTACGGGGTTTGGAAAGTGAAAGGATTTATTGGATGTTGTGGGACGGTCAGATTTGGGGAATGGGCAGTAGGTGAGAAACTGTTGGTAGTCAGATAATAATTTTACGATTCTTAATGTTTGACTGTCTTTCGGCATATGTCATTGAGGCCTTTTTCCCTTTTCAATGACTCTTGCTTGCTTGCTTGCATGGTTTCGTCTTCGATTTGCTAGCTCGGTAGATTTCTTGCTTCAGAACATGCAGATCGGATTACCCGGGTTTCGAACTGCTTGCCTGCATCTTGAAATTTACTTCTATAGCTACAGTTCTAAATCGCGCAACTCGACACAGCCATCTCGCTGTTTCAAGCAGAAGATCTTCAACCCAACGTTGGTTCCCAGCGGCAAACATGCAGCTGCCTTCACGATTCCAACGCCACCTCCCTCATTCGACATATTGCCCTTGGACAGGCCCCCCAATTCCCCGTCCGACGCGCCATCAGAGGTACCGATCTCCCCGAAATGATTCTCTAACACACCAAATCACAATCTCCTTCCCATGATCCTCCAAGATCCTTCAACACACACGACTCAGCCCCTCCTCGTATCCAATTCCCCTGACTTGTCCAATGTCTCGGAGGACTTTAACTTCCGACCAAGGGATCCCGAGATGCTCCAGCCCCGTTCGCGAACCGTACTGCTCGGGTCGTGATTGACAGAGTTCGCAGACAGGGGGTTGCATCCTGAGGACTGGGGTTCGCCGGCTTGCTGGGACGTGGAGTGGGGCGCGGAACGGGTATGAGAGGTGCCGCGGAGGATTTGGGGATGGGGTGTGCATGAGGGCGCGCAAGTACTGCCTGGTAGGTATATGGGATGATGTGGTTGCTGTGGCTTGGGAAGGAGAAGGGAGGGTAGAAATGGTAGGTTGTAGGTTTGGTGGGTGAGATGGCGTTAGAAGGTGGAGTATTTCTGGGGTCGGAATTGAAGAGGCTCTGGATGAGTTCGTGAAATTATGTATTGGAGCAGAGAAGAGTTAAAAAAGAGGTTTTTGTATATAGAAATCAAGGCTCTTTTTACTATGATAGCTTTAAGCTTTGTTTCTGTTCATATTAGTCGCTTAAGCCGTGAAGATAAGGTCAACTACATGTATTTCCAAATTTCTATTTTAGTATAGATTTATTAGATTCATTTTCTTAATACCAGAGATCAGAAGGAGGGAAATAGGATAACCTGTAGTGGAGCCAAGCCAGCCCATGTAGTTCGGAAACATTCAATTGCGTTCATTACCGTAGACTTTGCCACATTTCCAGGTCTCTTCCGCTCAAAACGTTTCTTTCATCATTTTGGAAGGTTGAATATATTTATACAAAACGTTCACCAACTGAAACTATACAAGAACATCAGCTCCCCAAGTCGATCTGTCCAATCGCCACTCGCTACCACACCCTCATGCTCTCCTGGCTCGCTACCCTCACATCCAAGTTTAATCCATCATCTAAGCCTTGAAGCTCACACCCCTCTTTCCAGCCGCGCCAGCCGCGCCAGTCGCAGCCGGCTCAGCAGGTCCACCATCAGGATTCGTGACAGTTCCTGCAAAGCCCAAAGCCGTGTTCCAAGCATCGGCAGTCGACTTATCCCTCGTGCCCAAAGCCGCGATCTGAGCCTTGGCAGTCAGACAAGCGCTCTTGGCCGCGGCGTTGGCCTCGCAGACGTTCGTCAGTTGATCGCACACGCGGTTGGTGATGATGTTGGGGTTGAGCGCTTCTTCCTGGCCCTTGCCGGCGAGAGCATCAATCAGCTGGAAGGTGAATTCGGTTGCGGGACGGCCACCAAGTCCACCTTCGAATTTGATGGTGGGAACGCAGAGACCGAAGTCGAGGCCGGCGATAGTGGATTTCTGAACGCCGGAGTTGCTTGCCGCTGCGACACTTGAAGCGGCGGCTGGGGCGGAGCTCGCTACAGAAGCAGCTACAGAAGCAACTGCAGAAGAAGCTACTGCGCCTCCACATTGAATGGTGGTAGGTTCGGGAGTTGGAGTGGGAGTATTGCAGTTCACTTGTTTGAACGTCAGCTGTGCTTTCGTGGTGAGAGAGAAATGAACTAACCAACAGCCGCAGTGGTCGTGACAGCCTGACTTGAAACAGCACTTGAAGCCTGAGCATTGTTACCCGTAGCGGCCGCATTTCCAGCGGTCGCCGCGTTACCAGCAGCTGCCTGACCGGTGAAGTTGGAGAATCCATTCTCAGTGAGAAGATCCGCAATACTCTTGCCAGTGGCATCAAGGGGGCTTTTGGCGGTCTTTGCTGAAAGGGCATTGGCGACATCGGAACCAACAACAGCAGGGTCAATCAAGGGAGTGATACCCCTCAGTTGCTGGCTGGCTGGCAGAGTGGGGTCATTGCAAATGGTGGGAATACTCTGAGCGAAGGGGTTGAAGTTCTTCTCAGCGGTAACCATGCCAATGGCGGCAGCAACGGAATCAGCACCGGTCCCGAGCTGTTGGATGATTTGGTCGGCACGTTGGAGCTGGTTAGTGTCAGAGATGAACTGAACTTGAAGTTACAGTGTAAATACCTTAGCACAGGCATTGGCTCCAGCAAGGAGATCACTGATGGCTGCGCCTGCAATGGTTGCCGCTTGTCCAGGCTGGCCTCCGCTGGTAACAGCGGAGATTGCTGGAATGGGGACTTGTTCTTGACCGAAACTGTTCTTGGTCAGCAATGATAACCTTGATCAACCCCAATATACATACCGAGCGTCGGCAATAGCCACGAGGGCCGCGATGAGAGTAGCGCGAGAGAACATGGTTGATATGTATCAGAATACAAATATTTACAGTGAATCGTCGTCGGGCGTTAGTAATCAAATGTTAAAGAGACTAGCTCAAGAAAAGAACGACCGTCCGGCGGGAAAAGAACGAATGTAAAAGAGAAAAAAAAGAGTGACGATAGAGACAGATACTCAGAGAACTGATGGATTCAGATGAGGAATAAAAGACCCAACTTGAGCCAGCATCCCCATTCTACTTATACAAACCCAGGAACCGAGAAATGAGGTTTCTGGACCTGGCGCCAGATCTCGCGATGACGAGACGGAGAAATTGGCTCGTCTCGCATTTCTCAGTGGCTGGAAGCGATTCGTGGATCTAGCACGCCAGGGAGGGGAGATTCTGGTAATGAATGAGCCAGGCAGGTGTAGCCACAAGTATCTTATGCGTTTCGAGCCATGGTGAGGTGTTCGTGATACTATGATTTACAGACTGCGACGTCGCAATATCTTAGGTGCGGTGTTATGATAATTCGGGCCTAACCGAGGCGTCGAGCAAGGGCGTTAGGCAGCGAGGCTGAAAGCGAGGCTGAGGTTGCGACTTGTCTCGTATCAAGAGTGTTTGAGAGGCCAACTTCGCACCAGTAACCGCTAACAGGACGGAGCAGTTCTCCATGCGTTCCAAAACTCGTGGACACCTCAACACCTATCGAAGCCGCTCCCAAACAATTTCCAGTGTTGTTGGTGGACATTAAACTTTATGCAGAACAGTGATGGCGCAAGGATAGTGATATGAAGTAGTGATGTTATGAAGGAGAGGGTACCTAGAATGCTAGCCATCTTATGCGTCCAAGAGAACTATGCTGCAATGGGCTGCTGAACCCAATGATAGATAAACACGAAAATGCCAAGGGGTCATAATGCTGAACCGAGGACCAGGCAAGAATGCATCTTGATAGAAGAACAAAAACTAGACCCGCTTCTATTCCACCGAGCATGAGAAACTAATCGTCGACGTGAACACGACAGGATGAAGCGGCTACGGTCCGTCATTACCGTTGACGGAGCATTTCAGCTCACGCCCGAATCTCCGACACCGAGGCCGTTCTATCTTGTATTAACCACCACCAGAAAGAAAAGTCTATTATTTGTCTAACTTCCTCCTCAATAACCTCGTTCTCTTCATCAACTTCTTGTACTTGTGTTTCTTCATTTTCAATCTCCTTTGTCTCTTGACGCTGATCAAGAACATGTCCGCCCGGCCCTTGTTCCGTCGATCGTCCCTGTACCGATTGTATAGGTTTTGTCGAATCTTCATGCGGTCTAGAAAAGGTTGGTGAATCTCGATCTCTTGTTCCTGGCCATTCTCTGCCGTAGGTACTTGGATCTCAACCATGGGAGTGGTGGATGCTGAGTAGGTTCGCTGGCCGTTGACATCGGTAGACTCGGTGACCACTACCGTTGTACTCCATGCTTTCTGCTTCGATTGTTCGACTAACGGAGCGGTGGGTTCTCGAGTTCGCCGTCTCAGTGCGGTTTCGCTGGCGGTTTGCGCTGCATCATAAGGTACTGGGGCTGGTGGTGGTCTAAATGGTGGGAGCCGTGCTATCAGCTGGTCCACAGACACTTGCGGGACTCCATCGAGATGCTTGACGTGATCAGCATTGGATGCGGAATTTTGCAAGACCTCCTCTCGAATGTCTCGCTCTTCCTGAGGCCGGATGGCGGCTTCTAGATTCTCCACACTGCTAGTCAGTGTTTGTAAGGTGTCTGACACCATTTTGCGGTTGTCCAGGATGCGAGGCTCAAATATAGAATTGAAGGCGGCCTCGTTGGATAGAGGTGGTATGGCTGTCGTCACGGATATAGGGCGGTGAAGGGAGAAGAAAGAAGATATTTCCACATCTTCACGGATGTCAGTATAAATCATTAGAAGTTTGATATTATTGCCGAGACACACCTGGCTTCTGTAGGTAGCTGGTAGGCGGCACATGAGGTATGTTCAGAGTAGGTATTGGCGTCAACTTCTTGCGCCCTGCACGTCCGGTCACCTTCTTTGCCGGAGATCTTGTTGTGCTAGTTGCGGGAGTTGTCTGCGCAGAACTCGAGCCATTCGAGCCATCTGGGGGTATAGACGCCTTCGAAGAGGACCGGCGGCGTTGATGCGAAGGCCGTGAGAAGGCTTGTGATGCGGCGCCTATCGCAGAGACTGTTGCTGGACGACTTGCGCAGGTCGGTGGTCCAGAAAGAATACAGGTCGACCGAAAGGCTCTCCCAAGCGCAGGAGAGAACATTTCCAGCTCGCTTTGTGGTCGACGGCTGGGTTTCGTTGGTGTGGTTGGCAGTGACGAGTCCGAAGCAACACTTCATTGAGTGAACATTGAGGTTCTACCCGAGCCGGCAATTTCCGTGGAGCCTTGAGCTTGAGGCTATCCGCCCACCACCCTACGGCTATGGTCTCGGTAACAATTCCAGCCTCAAGGGGAATACAACAAGTTGCTGGACTGATGCGCACACTCACGTTGGTAAGGATATTTGCACCGTTATGTAGCACTGACTCTTCAAGTTGAGAGATGGACTGACCGTGTCGCCACTTGCAACAGTCCGCAATTGATTTCATGCAGTGTAATATATAAGAAAGCAGGCACATCCCCCGATGCACATGCCATGCCATTGAATCTAATCCAAGTCAGAACGCTTTGAGGTATGCTCCCTGTATCTCCAACCAAAGCCCTTTGACAAGTGCCCCAAATGCGCCAATCCAAATAATCGTCACATCATCCCTAATAAACGACAAAAAGAAGTAGAAAGAACCGTACACAAGGGGAACGGTAGGGCCGTGAAATTGTTGGTATCGAAGAATCGAAGAGCAACCTCAAGTGTCCACCCTTTTCTTTCTATCCTGCGGGAGAATGGGGCGGTTCCTGCCTGTCAGGCTTCTGACTTTGGCGAATGGAAAAGAATCTGAAATGGCTTCGTCGTTACAACTGCGTTGTCAATGCTAATTCAAACAACAGCCAAAATACTTTCCATGCAACAAAAATACTTTTGTGAGAGAATCAAAGAATTAGAGCGTTGAGGTTGCGTTGTACTATCATATCTTGCACAGACGCCATTGTCTTTTTCAATAGATCGGTATCCGTAGCGTTGGTGTAATGGACGTACACCTCCTTCTTCGGTTGACGTACAAGATTACGGAATTTGTTGGCGAAGAATTCCTGGCCGGCCTCGATGTCGGTCGTCTTGCCATGATAATCGGGGAAGACCTTGTTAATGGGACTCATTCCACCAGATATCTTTTCCCTGAATAAGTCGATCTTGTTTAGAAAAAGGATCAAGGCAGACTTTTCGAAGTATTTCGAGTTTGATATTGACTCGAAGAGCATAAGAGCTTCGTGCATTTGGTTCTGTGTATTTCTATTAGACATTTGATTAAGTCTGGTAGCGAGTGCAAACATACCCCATTACGATCTTCCACCAGGACGTGGTCATAACCACTGATGGCAACCAGGAAGAGGACGACTTGGACATTGTCGAATACATGAATCCATTTCTTTCGTTCCGACCTCTGACCACCTACATCGAACATACGGTACGTCAGATTTCCTAGATCGAAGATAGTCTCCGTGATGCCGGTCGTTCGTAGACGGGTTCGAAGAATGTCCTGATCTGTTGGCATGTAATTCCTTCCGAATAGACGTTCTATATCGGCGAAGAAACTGTGCAGAGTCAGAAGCTGGGTAGATGACTTGATGATTGAAGAAGGCTTACTAGCTGAGATTGTCGTGAAGAGCGTATTGATTGCCTTTGAGAATTGCTAGTTGAACACCCTTGTCTACCCAAAGACTGTTGAAAGCAGAGAGACATTCGACAGGCATTGGATCTTCGATACCGATTTCCGGATCTGCGGCGATAAGCTCGGCGAATCTCTGTAGAAAGGCAAGTTAGTATACAAGCAGTGGAAGAAAGGTCCGCAGGATTGGAACAGCACATACAATGTTGTCGTCGTCTTCAAAATCCGTTTCCTGCTCCTGCATGGCGGCAAATATCGTCTGGAAAGCAGACACCAGGTTGTTGAAAATAATTGACCGCCATTGCTTTCGCTCCAAATCTGAGAAACCACCAGCGTGGATCACACGCATCTGCTTGAGCACGGTCGACTTTCCACTCTCACCAGCTCCTGTAAACGCAATCAGTCAGTCCCGGCAACACACTCCCGATTGAGACGGCCATACCGAGCAGCAACAGCTTCACTTCTCTCTCCTGCTTCCTCCGATCTTGTCTGATCATCTTCTCAATGTCTTCATTCCTCCTAGAGTCCGGATCCTCGGGTTTCTTTCCAAAACACATTATTCCCGGTGCCATGTATTACTATGTTGATATGGTTTATTTCGAAGGGTATAGCTGAAGAAGCGAACTACGATGGAGCAAAAGACATGCAAAGTCAAGTGGGAGGCTCGACTATTTAAAGGTTAGCGGCTATTGTGAACAATAGGAACAATAGGATAAGAATAGGGCGGAGAGCGGCAACAGTACCAAGGGGGGTCATATGCACACGGCGGCGATGGACGAGGGACGAGCCGTCGTACTGGTGAGAGTGAATATGCGGGCGAGGACAGACACAAATAAGAATAGAAGAGGAACGAGTGTTGTATGGTTCCGTACCTAAGGGCTGAGCTGTGATGCGACGGCAAGCAGTGAATGGAGAATGGATCGGATGACCCTGAGGAGTGATCCCTGTCTTGGCTCGGCGTAGTCTCTTTTGAGAGGGCAGAGGGCAGTTTAAGCTGGTCGCAGGTGTCCGGACAGGCTATGCACTCGCTGCCTTGTTGCTAGTCGTTTGCAGAGGGACGGCACGAACCCTGGAAGACGGTTGAGGCGCTGGAAGCGAGCGGTGCGGACAATGCTGGTGGTCGAGGCAAGTGAATGCCTGGTGGTGCTGGGCCAGCGAGAGAGCGAGACAGACAATGGATAGGATGGAAAGCGCAAGGCCTCGGAATCGGAGGGAGCAGCTGGGATATCACTTAGGAGAAAAGCAACTTTTGATTGCTAACAGCGCAGCCCAGAGTGCTCAAGGCAGGCCTCGCTGCACGATAAGATTGTAGCGGCCGTCGTCTGCGAGCCCAGTCAGGCTTGCGGGGGTCTTCGCTGTGGGTGCGAGACTGGCCGTTCCGAGAGAATGGACTCCGCCGTGGTGGGAGGCTTTAGCTGCGTTTCATTGTGTGGTTGCGTGTCTCTCCAGCCTTTCACGCCCGCTGCCTCCAGCATCCCCTGCAGCCAACTCGACTGGTTTCACTGGCCCAAGACTCTGTCACGGCCCGTTTCTGCAGTGGCAGTGCCCCCGAACTGCTCGACTGAGCTGCTGTCTGAAATATGCCGACGCAGCAATCATCAAGCAGCAGAGACAGACGCAGCAATATACAGCTTCTGCACGCTGACTGCTTCTACCGAGCTATGTCTCTGTCCGGCCGGCCCTGGCCCAGCGTTCATTATTTGAAAACGCTCCATAGCGCATCGCCGGCATCCCTACCTAGGTACAAAGGCACATAGTGCATCTCCTACAAAGGTACCCTGTCGCTAGAAGGCCATTATTCACAAGGCTTGCCGGAATTGTCTTCGTCTCCACCGCCGCACCAGTTCTTTGTCCTGGCTGCCGGAGCTTTCTGGCTTCTCTAGCGACAATTAATATCGACCGCGCGAGGCGCAAAGCCATTCGACATGACTGCTCTCAGCGCCTCCATCACACTGAATTCACGACTCAAGCGCGTTCCCAGTTTTCCCGCCCACGGGGAACGTTCCCGCTGTCTGATGACTAGCTTCCTCTAGATAGCGCTGGCGTCTCTCAGTCTCGCTCTCTTTCTCCCACTGTAGCGCTGCTCAAACTCCTTCTGGCCTCTTCACTTTTGTTTTGTTTTTCATCTCGTCATCATCTCGCAGCCCGACAGGTATTATGAGTCCCGCCGTCCTCTCAGTCGTGAACACGACAAGATTCGACACGGCAGGATCCTGGGTAAAAGGAGCGGGTTTTATCGAGACCTCAGACAACCCCAAGTCAAGGTCCGCCAACAGCGCCCCAAGGCTTTTTTGACTAAAAGGTCGGACCGGTCCGTGGGAAAGTCGCACCAGGATATGGTGAGATTTCAACTTAGCAGGATGCCAAAATATTTGTCGTTTGCAATCCTCGTTTCCAAATTTTAAGGATCCTTCGGCATCCGGCCAATCTACGCAACAACATCTTCTCATTTTACCATAATGCCCGAGGCTCCACCAATGCAGTACTCCGTAGCATTGCAGGTTTATTAATTTACTAGTTACGATCGATCGTGGTGCGACTGAAGGCCAGGCAGCGATCGAGAAAGTAAGGTCGGTGCCAAGACTCGCGGCCTGGTTTTACAGCAGAGTTCGGCATTGAGGAACTACCCCCAATCTGCGCAACGAAACATGAACCGACTTCCTGGTTTGACAGGCCGAGCTGGTAACAAGGCGTCTTAGGATGCGAGACTTCTGCATTGGATTGCCAGCCTTATCCCAATGTCTCAGACCTCTATGTCTTTCCTTCCTCTCGCGCTAAGCGTTGTTCTCTTCATTGGCGGTGTTTCCCCACATTTCTCACCAAAATAATTGGAAGCGCAGCTATACCTCCTCATATCGCCAAAACTTGAAACATTGGATAGCTGTCGTGTGCGAAGATTGAAATATTAGGCGTTGCATTACCGTTATTGGAAGCTCAGACCACAGATGGGAGAACTTGCCAGCACAGGCGCTTTTCAAGGAAGTACTACAGGAAGCAGCTGTCACCGAGTACTCAGCTGTTTGTCCTCATAACTCTCTCGGTGATACTGCGCCATCACTACTGAAGAAGAAGGGAGTGGATTTCTGGGTTGAATTTATGTTGTGAGCGGCAAGACAGTGGTAATGAAACTGTGAGCGCTGCTGGCAAAGTTAAGTGAACAATAATCGATGTTGAGACCTTTCCCAGGACCTTTAAAACTCGTACCAGAGAACCTTTCTTAAACTCTGCCTTCCGTTAGTCGTAACCAATGCTGTAGTCCTGGTTCCCAAATTTTAACCATTAGGCTCCTTTACTCGATCAAGCCGTCCTCTCCTTCTACCATTTTACCCAATCTCATGTTCCCATATTTTCATTCTTAGACACGATAGTGGAGGGCATCCAAGATCACATATGACGCCAATGAGTCGAAAGCTATGGAGGTGAAAAGGAGCCTCTGATAAGGGTGTCCACCAATACTCGTTGCCCGCATTCACGTGATGAGATGATGCCCAAACAAGGTGTGTGCCTTTTAGATTCGACAACACTCGTCTTGAGCTTTCCTTCACTTCCATTCCACCTCCGCTTCAACTCACCCATCGAGACTTTCAGCCCCAAGTGTCCCATCACAGATTGTGGCGCGAAGTCATTCACTCTTTACTTGTCGTCATCGGCACAGCGGTTTGATAACCTCCATTGAGCAACAAAAGGTGACTGAACGTCACGGTAAGTGCTTCACATCATCATCATCGACATCGTCAGAATCTTGCTCACAGCCTTTCGAAATAAAGGTCAGGCACCGTTGTATCCTCTCATTGTCTGGACATCGGACAGTGACAGCCAACGTCAAGTCAAGTGCTTCACTTCAACGGTGACGGCCATCGTCATGTGAGTTCTTCTGCTGCATCAATGTCCGAAACATGCTCACAGCTCTCAACTCATAGTCTTCACCATGTCGACGCCATATCGAGGAGCGATCAACCTCGGTGCCTCGAGGTACGCTCAAGGTGACGCACCTGCACCCTTCGCTCCTGCATCTGCCGCCCAGCCTCCGACGTACGCTCTTGCCACGAAGGAACAGCTCGCCTCTTCGTCCAGCATGGCTATTCAGGATGCGACCGCTCCCAATGCGGGTGCTCAATTGGCCCTCATACAAGACAAAAAGCTGACTGAGGACGTCGTCGCTCATGCGTCTAAGTATGAGAAGTCAGTCTCGTGTATCATCTCCAACACTCGAGCGATCCTTGTCGCCTTCCGTGAGTCTCTTGAAAAGCAAGGCCCAGAGGCTGCGGCAGGTCTACAGAAAATCGAACATCTTTGGCAGGAAATGGAGCGTCTGTACGAGCACGCCATGGAAGCTAAGACTGCTTTGCCGAAATTTCTCTCCAAGCAGAAAGAGAACTACAATCTCTTCCATAACACCGTAATTCATGACAAAATGAAACAAGCAAATGCTGATCTCAGTTCTCACCGTGAGAAGATCGATCTGCAAGACTCCTTGATCATGGGTCAGCAGAAAGCTTTTCTTGACTATCAATCAAGCACCGGCGCTAAACTCACTGAGTTGAATGAGCTTCAGGATAAAGTCTCACGCCTGACGCTTGATAAAGGTCTACTCAAGACAGAGCTGGGAAAAGCCAAAGAAGATCTTGTCAAGCTGACTTCCCTCGAAAACGAAAACATTGCGCTACGTGGGACCGCCGACGATCTTCAACAGAAGCTGGCAGAGGCTGCGCAAAAGAAGAGCGACGTCCAGGTCGAGGAAGTGCAGTCACTCACCGAGACTCTTGCCAAAGAGACAGAAAAGTGTCGCCATGCGGAGGAAACAGCTCAGAAGCTCAAGGCTAGCGAAGGATCGACAAAGGCTGAAATGGAAGGTCTCCAGTCTGCCATCAAGAACCATCAGAAAAAGTATGCGGAGATGTCCGGCGAGTTTGCCAAGCTCTCTACTGTAAGTCACTGCTTCCGGCAACATGGTTTACAACGTCACTGACTCTGAACAGGAGCACAACAATCTCAAGCGGGAGTTTTTGCCGTTAAAGGAGCGCAGTGCCAAGCAGATGGATAATATGACGCGCATGGAGACGGAGAATAAGTCGTTGCTCTCAACGAAGCAAGAGCTTGAGAAGAAACTCGCAACCGGTCAACAAGGCCTTACGGACTTGCAGAGCAAACTTGCTGAGCAGTCCCGCGGCTTCGAGGCTCTGAGAACGGAGAACTCCAAATTGAGTCAACAATTGGAGAAGCTCAAACGCGAGAACGACAATCTAGAACTCGAAAACAACGAGCTTGTTGGCAAAGAAGGCGAGGTCAAGAAGCTGACTGCCCAGATTAATACCCTGCAGACTGAACTTCAACAAGCCCGAGAAGCTAACGCCGCTGCACAGAAGTCTTCTAAGTCCAACGGAGATCTCCAGACCACCGTTGATACATTGAGCTCGGAGAAGAGACAGGTCGAAGATCGACTTAAGGCTGCAGAGTCTCAGTTGGCCCAGGCAGAGGCGAAGGCTTTGGATTGGCAAAACCTTGCAGCTGTAAGTATTACCCACCAAAATTGTTTCTGCTTTCACCTCGGTGCCTAATCTTGATTGTAGGAAGCTCTCGGTAAATTCAAAACCCAGCTGGCCGAGAACACCAACACCGTCTCGCAGAACAAATCAGAGCGCGAGCAGCTGTTGCAGGAAATGCAGCGACTCCGAGAGCGAGCCGATGCAGCCTCGAACGGGCCACAGTCTGCTTCCAATGGTGCAAATGACGAAACTGAGTCTGAAAAGATTGCTTACTGGCGGTCTCGCTATGATCAGCTTCTCGCTAAGGTCTCCGGATTAACCAAAGATGCCTGAAGTCTTTGTTGGGCTGCGAAAGCGAGTCGGTGAGTCGGTAGGGTCCAATTCTTGTCCATATTTGGTCGAAAATCACAGTGAGTCTATGATGGTAATAACGGTTTATGAAACGTAGACCAGTTGATTATGTTGCTGGATGTTTGCTACTCTTCTGATGGCCTTCTGCTGTACACGTGAAGGAGACAAATTTTTTGGCGGTGTGGTCGGGAGATGTGAGTCCCGTGGAACATACCAGTAGCTGACTATGTTAATCAACAAGTTTCAATTCTACGTCCACATTCATGCCCATTTGTGCACAAAAGAAAGTTGATAATGATCATTTCTCTAGACAAACGATCTACGGAGGTACTTTTGTAGTCAACCCTCGCCGTTCCAAGTGTGAGTCACAAGTGCGTAGAAGAGAACCTATGACGGGTTGAGATGAGATTAATACGTCAATACCAAAGTTCATCAGAGCGCCCCATTTAAAACCTCGAACAGCTCCATTCCGAGACCAAATCATCAAAAGTACTCCAAGAAACATCACCAAATACAGTAGACCGACAGCCAGCCGCCACGATGTCTCTCACAAACTCAGCGGTTCATGGGCTGGGTGCCGCAACGAATCAATACATCCTTCACCATCGTCCTCGACTTCTCCGCCAAGTCCACCCGTGCATTTCATCCATCATCACCGCCAAACCTTGGACTCTCACTCCCGTCTGTTCAACGATCGGCACCCGCTACCTCAGCAATATTCGTATGACACGCATCTTATCTGTGAGCCCAACACACTCTGGTCATGCGCCCCAGCCAGCGCTCGCGGTTCGCCAGTTCAGCACTACTCCGACGTGCAAGTATAGGAAGGGCTGGATCTACCCTACCCAACCGGACCAGTACTCGAGTCCGCAGTCCTGGGTGGAGAAAGTGGATGAGCGCCTCGATCGAATCGGTATCGAAGTTGATGAGAAGATTGATGGACATGTGAAAGGCTTGGCGGGGGACATTGTGGGTTTGCTTCAGCGCGTACAGGAAGTGGAAGAAGCTGTGGAGGGAAAAGGAAAGGCTCCTGAGGCCAACATCCCTTGGACCGAGATCCAGAACGTGATCGTAGAGAAGGTTGATGAAAGGATCCAAGATAAGCTCGGGAAAGTTATGAAGAGACTTCAGAGGATGGAGAGTATGGAAGATAAGATGGTCGATACAGGTAACCTTTCTAAATTATTGGAAAAGAAGATGACCGAGATGGAAGGGAAGCTTCAGGGATTCGAGACGCTTGCTGCGAGCATTAAACGACTTACCTTGGCTACTGAGAAGACGCAAGCCGATCTCTCTTCCCTACAGAGCGCAGAGAGTGGCCAAACTGAGGAGCGGAAGAAGCTCGCCACGATGAACGACTCGAAAAAGGATCGCGATGAATACGGAGGGTTGAGCGAATATGACAAATCGGAGATGGAAAAATTGAAGATTACTATAAGAGAGGGCCTCGGTAAGAAGTATTCACCGGAAGTTGCTGAGAGCTTGACTGCTGCTCTCAAGAATAACACCGAGGCCTTCGATCGCATAGCCAAGGCTTTAGAAATCGAACCGGATGAATGGCTTAGCCCGTACACGTGGGCTTTTGTGACAATAGCGACTGTCCTCATCGTCTCCGGAATTAGTCTTGGGACTTGCCAACTCATCGACTACCTAGGCGAGCGATCGGAGAGGAGGACAAAAGAGGCCAAAATGATAAAGGAACAGGAGTATATGGAACTCAAAAAAAGGATTGCAGAGGACCTAGAAGAAGCATTCAATATGGTAGAGGAACTGTTCCACCCCATACCCTCGAGATAGGGAGGGATCGTGGTCCGTGAAGGTTTGTGGTGATAGGAGCGTGGTGTGAATTCCGTTATTAGGTTATCTCCACTCAGAGTCTTGTATTTATATAAAGTACTCCACTCAAGTCGTTCACTCGCGATGATGGTCATGATATTCTATAGAGACTAGTACGGTTCGGGATTAGCATGTAGAGATTGGTCGCAAATCTTTGGAGACCATTGCTTGTTCATCGACGTGATCGAACACTCCAAGACGCAAATCGTCAAAAACCCTCATGAGATAGGGCACTACTCAGATTGAGGCAATGCTATTGACATCCATGCACATGAGATCTCACTTCATTCGTTGAGACATTGAACTTGTCTTCAACATTGCTCAATCTTGTTGGGCAACACTTTCTCTTTCGTCTACGTAGTCTACCACATACAATAGATTCTCGAACTCAGAAGCCTATCATCCCTTTACTTCCTCTTTCCTTGTTATCATCAACTTTTATAACAAGCTGTTCTATCTAATACTCCCTAAGACACGATAACGAGCCATCACCATCCCAGCCACACCTTTGTCAGCCCACCTCCTGGACCCCGAAATGTCGTGCACCCCCAAAGGCACACCTGTATGACCCAAAGCAGCCGAAACAATTCTCCGGAATTTCCGTCTCCGCAACACCACCCGTCCCGATCCGAACGTTCAAATCTCCGAACGGTAGCACGAAAGACCGTTGGGCAGCATGACATTGCCCTAGCCGGTACCACGCCGTTTTGGTGACATGTGGTGCGAAAACCGTTGGATGGCGATCTGACAGATGCCATGTGGCCGTGGAACCTGAGGTGATCATCGATGTCCCGCCGGTGGGACTAGTGAGCCTGGAACGACCCGCTGCTAAATTGGCGGGAGATACGCTTGTACGACTCCAATTGATCTTTCAATGGCCCGGAGAGGATACTCGGGAGGAGCTGATGCTGTGCAGTCGGCCATCGCCGTGCGAGTAAGTGGTCTGAGGGTGTCTCCCCAGCCACTGTTGGTTCAGGATGCCAATATTTTTCTGAACATTTCGCCGAAACTTGGAGAGTGTTTATCGGAACACACTCATCTGCAAATGTCCGCATGCCAGCACAGCATAGTTCCAAGCAGGTTAGGGATTTGGATCCTTCTTCAGGAATAGCGATATCAGCCTTACAACCTGGATTTTCGCTGTCTAGCTATGACTATAGACTACCAGATAGCTATTACAGAAAGAGCCTTCATCTGCCAAGACGAACAACTGTGAAAGCACTTCAAGGTATTTCCCCGAGCCCATACTGACTAGCCGAACATTAGCATACGGAATATTGAACAGTCTCCTAGGTAAACTGGAGCTTGATATACCTTTGCTTATTATTATACTCTCTACTTACTAATATAAAGGTATCTAATAATCCTTTTACCTCTACATACTATTTAAAAGGCTATTCAAGGGCTATAGGAGAATTTGCTGGCATGTAGGATATCAATGTTTAGCCCATGGACACGACCCATTCAAGCTTTAGGAACATGGCTTAAAGTCAATGGCAGATTTAACCTTAAACACCAGAACATCTTGAACACTCTTCTAATACAGCTTTAGCAATTATTTCCCTTCCATTACTATCTACAACTATCTAACTCCGTCCTAGGAAATAACAATATCCAATCGCCCGGGACACCAAAACTGCAAAACTTCAAAATGGAATAAATCCATTTACATCCCATCATCAAACCAGACCTGATCCATCATCCTAAACCCCTTCTCCCCACAATCAACCCAATACCCTCCAAACCCACCCCCCACCCCCGTCGGACTCAAACAGCCCCAAAGCGGCTGCAAGAACGGCGGATAAAGCTCTCAAGGCCCCTCCCTCCAATCATCTCCAAGCCACTCTTCCACCTCGCGATCCCCATCCCTCACAACAACCTTCTCCCAATACTCCGCTCTCAGCCTAATCCTCTAAGCCCTGAAACCCAGTAACGTGATCCAAGATAGAATCCTTCACCTTCTCATCTTTAAACACTTAGAATCCGGGGAGCCAAGGGAGGTTTTGATACCCCGGATAGTAGAACCCCATACTCCTCCACCACCACCTCTCCTCTCCTCCAAACCAAGGAACTTCCCTAGCTGAATGACCGTCTTGCCATCAGGCATCCGCATAGAAAACCCAAACTGAACCTTACTATCTTCCACTGACGGCGAGCTCAGGAAGCCTTAAGGCCCGACGACGCTTTTCTCTACCCCTGGATATTTTTGGAAGCCTAGGAACCGTGTGGTTTCGTCCAAGAGGGTGGTGTTTATCTTTTGGGGGGATGCGGGCGCGGCGGGTTTTTTGACTTCGTGGAGGGGGGTGGGGTGGGGATTGGATATCTTACTGGGCGCCTTGCGTGCTTCTATGCGTGGGACGGGGCATGGGTTTGGGGTGGGAGAGGTGGGCATTATAGGGAGGCGGCGAGCTGCGCGGAGGAAAGAAGGAGGCATTTTTGAAGGAGTTGGGGTTGGGAGAGTGGTGGAAGGTGGGTTTGGTGTCTCGTACGGAGGTCAATTCGATTCGGGGTGGCGTGGAAAAGGGCTTTGAGTGTAGTGTGTCGAGTCGAAGTCTGTGGCTTGTGGTAGTAGCCAGTTGTTAAGTAAAAAGACAGAGAGAGACGTGGGAATTTATAGAGGAAAGGTATGATACTAGAGCGGCATCTTAGAAACATAACCGTGGATTTGGTCAGCCAGTAACGAGATATTATATCAGAGGGCGCGGGAATTAACATTTTTGCTCTTTTGACTCTGAAAGCCCTGCGTTAGTACCCAGGTTCAGACTCTTAAGAAAACCTTAACTCTACTTTATATTAACGAAATACTAATAGAATATCTCAAGGTTTTCCTTAGTATATAGTTCAGACTTCTAAGACCTAGTTAACATAACTCTAGCGAACGAGACAATAGAACTGTAGCGCTAGTAAACTTACCCTGTGCTTATATTTGTAAAAAAGTTATATATTAACTACCAAAGAGAATTTTAATGTTTTTTCTATACTACCAAAATCCAGACTTCTAGAAAAGGTAATATCTGTACAGTGCAGAAACCAAAACAACTTGAAGCTAGGTTAACACATCTCGTGATTGCCTGTTCAATTGGTTGGTTTTGCATATCAGTCCTTAAATAGAATAACAAATTCACATACCCACACCATAATTCCAGCCACAGACAAAAGCTAAAATCTGGCTTAGTAAACCGCGTTCAAAGAACATTACTAGATCATAATCAGTTACTACAAGCTAAACCCCTCGGGTATATTCTCGAAGCTCTTACAAGACCTTCCATCACAATCCCAACGCCAAGAAACCCAATCCTATCCACCCACCCAAACTCCAAAACGAGTCTCCGAACCATGGTTCCATCCCAGGCACCAGCGACCAACCACACTTAGTCATCCCTCACTTCCCCTCCTCCTCTCTTGCCCTACCCTCCCCCCTGCCCTCCCCACCAACCTCCTTACTAAGATAATCCGGCTCCTCCGCCTCCTCATACTCCTGACAAAGCCCCATAACCACCTCCCTCGCCTCATCAAACTCCTCCAACCCATCCGCAAACGGCGCTTCGCGTTTATATTGTTCGAGGAACGCGTTTCGCTTTCTTAGACGATCGTACTGGAAGACGATGCGTTTGAAGAGGGTTGCGATGCCCGTGTGGTTTGCGAGCATAAGACCCGAGACACGGTGCGAGGAGGGGATGTAGGGGGATTTGCGTGTTAGCGCGACTTGGATGGAGGCTGGGCCCCAGGGGATGAAGGTTGCGAGGCGGCGTTCGCGGATGCGGAGGAGGGATTTGTGGACCTGGGGTGTGTGAGTTTGGTGTGCAAATGGGTGTGATGGATATGCTATGGAAAGACTTTCAGTGCTGAGTAGGAAAAAACTTACATCAGTTGGATCGGCTTCTCCTTGGATGATATTCAAGATGGAGATGTAGCAGCTCTTTTTGCTTGGATTGGTGGACACCATGCGGTTCTTGGGTTGTAACAATCTTCGCATGACATCTAAGACCGTAGTCTTCCGTACTGTCTTGGCTTGTTCTACGTTCTCGCCAGTAAAAGGCGTGTAAGAGGTCATTAGGAAGTGACAGCGGGGGGTAGGAATGAGAGATGCGACAATGCCGACGAGGTCGTTATGCATGTAACCTGGATAACGAAGGGTAGTCGTACTGGCAGACATGACGGTGGAAACCTATACAAGTGAGTATATGGATATACCAATCCGAGAAGGGATCATACCAGTTGGTTGGTTTGTTGGAAAGAGGGCTCTTGGACGTGTAGTCTATCAGCGGCTATTCGTGATAACGCGCCATTGTCGAGCACAACCTGCGAAGTTAAGTATGATTATGAAGGTGGGTTGCCTATCGATACTCACCACAGAGTCCGCATTCTGCGTCAACCTCCTCATCGAAAGTAAACTGTTATACGGCTGGACAACGATATCTCCCGCATCATGTGTATCCGGAAATACCGAGTACGTCTGAATGAGCTTCTTCGGGAACCTATCGTTCAGTCTCTCCAGTAAAAAACTTCCCAACCCAGAGCCAGTACCGCCCGCAATGGAGTGTAACAGCATGAACCCCTACTTCAGATCAGCAATTGCAGTCAACGGCTTAAGAGGATGGTCTTGCCTCAAGAGAATCACTGCCATCTGCCTCTCGATCAATCATATCCATAATCTCCTCATGCACACCCTCTCCCATCGAATATCCGGCTCCCCAGTTATTCCCCGCCCCTGTGCCAGTCTTATGAATATAGAAGTTTTCCGGATTATAGATGTTTTTGTACGGGCCGCTTTGGATGGAATTGAGCACCTGTCATATCATCAACCTTGAATCACTTCAAAATCTACTCCAGATAGGAGGACTGGGACGAACTCACCCTAGGCTCCAAATCCAGCAGTATAGCGCGGGGTATATATCTCGTATCATCGGACTCAATCCAGCTGTCAACTCTCCAGAATGGTATGGGGGATACATGGCGCCGACCACATACCTGGTAGAAAAACACATCTTTCCTATCCCCGCCTTCCGTTGCGAAGTCTTCGAGGTTTCCGTCTTGGTTGATGCCGTGCTCTTGGCATAGTTGCTGCCAGAATTGCTGGCCAACTAGATTTGGGGTGTCAGCATGGTAGTTCCTTTTTGGTACTATGTGAAGTTCGTCTTTGGAAGTTTGAGGGTCTGAAGGGGGGTCGGGCGTCTAAAACGCGCGTGAAGGGCTTGTGGAATTGTTTCGGTGGAGGGGTGAATCTATGAGGCGTACGCACCACTGTTGCCGCATTGGCCGGCTTGTAGGGTAATTATTTCCCTGTCAAAGTGATTAGCAACATCGTGAAAGAAATTGAGGGCGTTTGGGCGTACCTAGGCATTTTGGTGGGATTTTTGTGATGGTGGGTTGTTGCGAGACGCGTTGCGGGGATGTTCTTCGCGTCAAATTTGGTGTCGCACTTGCAAGCTTGGAAGCTCATTCGTGATAAAAGTATCAATGCGAACTTCACTATTGTCGGAGCAGAATGGATTCGATCATTGCAGAATATCTTTCATTGAGAAGACTGTCCAGAAATCTATCTTTTGCCAAAACCATTCATGCTAAGTATGCAAAATGCTTCCTAACACCGTCCATCCTTCCCTTAACTCCAAATTCAGCTAACTTCAAGCTCCAATCGATACAGCCGCTTCGGTTTATCATGCACTATATACATCTAATCCTCAACCTCAATCCTTGGTCGAATGAATCTCGCCGTATCATTTCCGAAGCCGAACTTCCTCCTAAACAAGAACCCAAACACCAGCGCCATGAAATTTATCCGCAGAATGTCTAGGTATATCATGATGCCGAAACGTTCCTTCATGCCCTCATGCCAGCCCTTTCGAACTTCCAGATATAACTTGGGGTCATCCGTTATAATTCCGTCCAACTCTTTGCGAATGCCCCACTTCATCCTCTTCTCGTCGTTGACGGTCCACGCGAAGATGGGTCTTTGATCCGCTTTCGCTTTCTTGATGAAGGCGCCGCCCCAAGGTGTCATGAGGACGACGAGAAGCATATTAAACGATATGTTTGGTATACGGAGGAAGTGGCTGGCATATAGGATCGAGAAGCCGATGTGTGTTATTGGGAATCCGGGGAGATAGTCGTCGCATAGTGGGAGATACTTCGCTGCCCAGCAGCCTAGAACGATACGCTGGTGCCATGGCTTCTTGTCTGAAGGCGGGGTGCGCGCGATCGTTTCACCGATGAGGCGGATTACATCGTCGGCGTTGTTGTCAAGCTGCAGCATACTTGTCAGTAGGAGAACAGCAGGATGGCTAAGAGGCCTTACTTTGATGTCTAACATGACCCATATGTCTTCTAACCCTGGTTGCGCAAGATATTCCAAAAGATCCGAAAGGCGTGGCATTGGTTGATGGGGTTCCTTAAGAGTCTTCAATGTGCTCAGGAATGCCCAGTCGCAATCAATGATCTTCTCTGGCCTTCCAAAACACCTTTTCAGATCTGCATCCTGGGACTGATATTAGTTGAAGAGAAATTGTATTGTCATGACACAAAGCTCACATGCGAAAGTACCACTACGCCGTCCTTGGTCAAATGTATGTCGGTTTCGATGGCCTGGGCTCCAACCTCAACAGCGCCTTTGAATGCGCCCAACGTATTCTCCGGAAACTTCGCTTTGTATCCACGATGTGCAATTGCTTGCGGCCGCAGTCTTCCGGACACATCTTTTCGTGCAAATGTGAATGTAGCTTCTCCGAGAGTCAGTAATTGAAGCAGGAACAGTAGATATGACGTAGCATACGAGTTGGGAATTCTGTTCTCGGAGGTAATAATGGAGCTTCTGCCAGTTTGTCCAAATTATTCGTGAGGCCTGTAAATACCGGCGGCACCCCCATTCGCTCCCATAGCGGAGTCTCTACCGTGATGTTGTCCATATTTTCTGTTGTCATGATGGAGGCCGGAACGGGCGGAAATAAAAGACAGAACACAGAAAGTCAAGCGAAGGCAAAGCGCAACACATCCGTAAGCTGTGCGGTAAGATGTCGGCGCTCTTTTGTACAGGAAACGTGGAAAATCCTTTCAGATGATGGCGCATCGGACAAGACTGCGCACGCCAGGTGGGATGCCGTGGGCCTCATGTCGCGAGATTAAACGGGCCAACATGCACCTGAGAAGCGGTTCTAGCGCTACGTGCTTCTAACCTCATCCCTCTCACCCGCACCCCTCGTCGTCCGTATATATCCCAATCGAGGGATGACGCCTTGGCTGGAACTGCAGTTGTCGGACCACATTGGGCGAAGCTCAGGATAAGCTCGCGCTGGCGGTTCCAAGGGGCGCCCGCGGTGCTTCTCGGATGTATCAAATCCGGACGCCACACATACCAGGTCGCAGCTTCACTCTTTTGCCGCCAGCCCCGGCTTAGAAACGAAAACAACGCGCTCATTCTCTCTCTTGTGAGTTCATCCACCAACCGGAGTCTCAGCAACTCCAAACAAGTCCCCAAACCGTGGTGGATATTGTGGTGGCAGGAGAAGGGTGAGCGGTTGTGGGACATGGAGCAGCAGTCCGTGCTCGCTGCTCCCGACCGGGCGGATGATCCACGAGACCAGGATACGCCACAAGCAGTTAAGCTGGCAGATCAGTCGGAGCTAAAAGGAAGCTTAGCCAACCTTGTGTTCTTCGCTACACCACCATCCCGCTCCAGAGACTTGGCTGCCATCTATGGTCGCCTTACGAAGGTCATGCCGGCAGAAGCGGTCAGCACTTCGCTGCTGGGCCTAAATTCGGCATCGCTAGCTGCAGAGAACGGAAAATGATTGGGACATAATTGTTTTAGACTGCGGGAAGCGTGGATGCTTCGTGAACTGGAGACGTCAGCTAATCCTTCGGTCAGCTTTGATTTGCTGGGGATTTCGAGAAGGAGCTTTAGCTGGGTTGGTCGCCCATTCGTCAACTTCAACAGTCCTTGATGTTTTCAGCCTTCCCTCATGAAAAGATTTTTAAAAGACCGAGAGACTCGGGATACCAGATTCGGCAGCGTTTGTACTGATAACGGCTGGTAGTTGAAAATCGCCGTAGCTCGCTCGATCATCCATCGAAAGTGGTCCTGGTCTTGGCATTGCGTGGCTTGCATGCTTGGAAACAAACTTTCCTGGTACAAGTAAAGCTTGAAAAGAGGGTTCGGGACGACACATGTCTATCCAGGGTCTAAGGGTGGAATTTCCCGGCCCTGAGAATTCCCACTCCAAAGATCGGGGCGTACTAAGGATGAAAGGCGTCTTCACGAGTACTAGCAGGCCCGTAAAAGGCCCGTGGAATGAACTCTTCAAAGGTTTCATACAGTTTATAGAAATGCACAATCCGTCTATCCCAACGCCAAAAAGATAACGGAACAAAAATCGTCTACCTTCGCCGCAGCATCTTACCAACCACTCAACATCTCCTTAGCCCCCTCCTTCAAGCCACCACGACCCTAAAGACCACAACCATGAATAGCAAAGTCCCAACTTCTACCAGCTTCTTATAGTAACCCTCAGCCCAAATGCTTACATCCAGAACATCGTCTTATTGAGATTTCTGTGCCACGGATTTTTCCCATCCGCATGCGGACTCTTCCACAACTCGTCAACCATGGGCCTCATGTCTTCTATGACCTTCTGCATCACGCACTTTCGATCTTTCTTTTCCTGCTCGATCTCTGCGTCGGTCTTACGGTGTTTCTTTTTATCATCTTTTGGTTTCGACGGCATTTCCCCCCGCTTCTCCTTCAGCGCGGCTTCATGCTTCTTTCTGCTATCTTCAGCCTTTTTCCTGTAATAAGGGGCGCCAACGAAGAACGGACGAATGTAACAGCGTCCACGCTCGCAAAGGCGATCCGCGTAGTAAGCAGGAGAGGCGTATGATACACCTAGAGTGGCGCGAACGTAAGTATAGCATATCCTATGGGTAAATTGTTGTAGTGCGATCGGAGTCAGTTTTATTTCGTTCTCGAGAACAAAGTAGTGTGCCGGACGTGCGGTCCCTTTGATGGAGTTGTGTGACTGCAAGTAGAAGTCCATAAAGTAAGGCGAGGTGATGGCACAGTCTACCAGAGTGCCTGCCACGCAATTACCATTGCCTCTGGCCGTGTCCGCATTGTTGGTGGGATACAGACGGGTATGGTGGCGTTTCGCGACTACGACTGCAGTGAGTTTGAACTCTGCATCAGCAATTCGATACAAGTCCTTCGCAACAGACCGATATGCTTTGCGGATCTCGTGGAGCTCTTCCCCTCGTACTTGACTGTATTGGCCTTCGCTGACACCGTCCCGGTAGTAGAGTATTCTGGCCGGCATTTTGCCGTTCATTCTGGCCCACTCGGAGATCCTTTCGTAAGCCATCGACTCCATTTGAGTTTTCCCAATCATCTCTTTATTCTCCCTGTCTTGCAGGCGCATCGAGCCAAGAAACTTACCGCCGGTGTCATCCACAGATCCAACCAGCGCCGCAATCGAAGGACAACCTGGAACCGCGCCCACTCCTGGATGAGTAACGTCAGCTCCAAGTACAAGGGTCTCGCTGAGAAAGCCAGATATCCCATCCGCCGTATGATTTATGCCGGCTACTTTGAGATTCGCTTTCATCGCGACGTTTCCAAAATAGGATCCCAACCTCTTGAGCTGTTTCTCCTTTTCGTCAAAAGTAGCTCCTTCTGTGATACAGATTGATTGAATTCCCTCAACTTGATCGGCAAACCGTTTGAATAATGAATAACGGTCAACGTCCTTGTGTGCAAGCACGAGAAGAAGAAGGTTTGGATTTTGCTCTGCGGCAGCCTTCACCGCGTCCTTGACGGTTTTTTGTTGCAAATACTGTGCAGGCGACATTATCCGAATAGTGTTCTTTCCACCGATGTAAGGACCCACAACTCTTGCGAACTCGGTCTCATACTTCTTCACAGTATTTCCGAGCCGGAAACCAGAGCCAACGATTGTGCAGACTTTAAATTGATATTGCTTGGCTGTTCGATAGAAGTTCTTGCCCATTAGGTTCCAGGACGTCCCAAGATCGGCTGGCCCCGAATTTCCGTATATAATGCGAGGGAAGTTTAGCTTGCGGCATGGAACTTCCAGCATGCGCGAATCAAGCCTGAGCACTGGCGAACTTCCGAATTGCGCATTGTTCTCGTTCGGACGAACATTGAGACCAGATAGGCCCTCGTTCATGATGAGATTTCGGCTTACTTCTGGCACATGACAGGCGGAGTCGACCATTGTAGAAGTCAATTTTTCGGGTACCGGCCGCCGGTAGATTTGGAATGGAAGGATTCTGAGATGCTCTGGAGCGTACCATATTTCTCGCTCGTTTGATCCTACATTCACAGCACGCAAATCAGGATGTTTGATAGCTCCCTCTCGCGGATAGGTCTTTTCGAAATATCTCTTCACGGTCTCTTCTGTTTTTCCTTTCGAAGAGCTGTCGTTCTTATCCTGTAAGTCAAACTTTTGAACCTGGACAGTTTCCCCAAAACCATGAATCCTCTTGACTCGAGCTTTGCGAGAATTTCTGCCATCAGCCTTTTCGTCGGCCGTGTTTCCGCGCTCATACGTCACATACACTCTCAGTCCCTTCAAGACTTCATAGCGATGATCCACATCGCTGAACGTGCCTTGGTCCTCAAGGAAGGCACTGACTAGAATTGGTCGGAAGAAGGCACTGGTAGCCGCATTGACGTTGAGCAAAATGTTGCCCATGCCCGGTTTGATGGTTGAGAAGTATCCACGAATTGTGCACAGAGAGTTGCTGAGCTCGTTCCAGCCACCCTTGAGAAAGAACTTGTTGGCCTTGTCCTGGAAGATATTGTTCCCAAGTCCTTTCGAGATGAGAGCGTTCAACGCACTAATGACTGGTGCAGAATCGAAGGTCAAATACCTGTCATCGGCATTTCCTTTGACGTGGTTCTCAAAGCCATCAATATCCAAAAGGCGTGTGAATTGGAATCGAAGTGAGTGCGAGTTGTACTCTTCGGTGCTGTTTCGGCGTTGGCGCTCCAGAACTTCGACTGTGCCCCATTCACTATCTGGACCAGTGCCAGTTCCTTGGAGTAAGATCATTGGCGCTACGATGAGTGTGTGAAGGTCTCTCCAAGAAACGATCTTTGAAATGTAGTCTGTAGCAAATTCATTCTCATGGTCTCTCAAGAAGGGACATGCCTGAATGAAGGCTCTGACGATAGATTTGATCCTCGTCCTATTCTTTACTGCAGGGAGACCTAGGATTTGATATTCGTAGATCGGGCGTCGCTCAACTCGAACGGTGAAATGGTTTGTGAGAACTTTTGAATCTGGCGTCTTATCAAGTGGATCTGTCGCATCTGGTTTGGAGAATTCAGTTCGAATAGCATGAACGTTGAGAGCAGTTGTATCAGCTGTCGTCGGGAGTTTGTTCATGTTCGGCAACATGGCAGGCCGAGGATCAACGAAATTACCATATGCCGGTTGCCCTGTGATTTGAGCTTCGATCCGCGGGGGCATCTCGGTATCTATCTCCTTGTCCTCTACTTCGATCAACCGGGTGCTGATCGGAGGTTGATGTGGGTTTGTGCGGTCCGAACGCGCAGGAATTTGCCCACTATGTCCTGCAGTTCTGTCCGTTGTCGGATCCGTGCTCGAGTCCGCATGATGTTGAGTTCGTAGAGGAGTCGATGCGTTGGAAGCCATGGGATTCTGTGTACCTTCTGCTGTATTTCTGTCGGATGCCGTATCGCTAGGTCGTAGAGCCTGAGCTTGGATCGAATTTTGAAGGTATTCATCAGCGCCCGCTCCCTTCTGAAGTAAGTTGACCAGTTGATCCGCCAAATCTTTCTCTTCATTGGTCAGCGCCTCCCATAAGGACCCGGGTTTTGCGAAGTTCTTGATTTTGCAACGATCGAGGGCATGCCATGGGTTACCACATCTAACACAAGGCTTGCAATTGAGCCTGGCACGAATCTTCTTCAGAATATCAGGGTCTAAAGTCATCGTTATCTAGGAATATTTGTTGTTGTTGTTGTTGTTGTTGGGGGGGGGGTTTGGACTAGTTCAATGAAGAAACGGATGGATAAATTTACAGGACTAACTGGCGAATGGTGTATGGCACCAAATACGTCCCGAATGTGGTTGGACACACAGAGCGTACTTTGATCCTGATCTTATAATCTTCAATCAGTGACGTGGAAGCCACTGTGTCAATCATCTGTTAGACAGCAATCATGGCTTGACAAAGAGGACTCACAGATGAGAGCCACAAAGTGATGCCAGAGACAATGGGTAGCGGTAATGACGCGTTTGGATCAATCAGCTTGGTAAACTTAGCATAGTGGTAAGGATTAAATGACAGGCAGGCAGGCACACGCGCGACTTCCCGTGACCAGTATCAAATTGTGACTTGTTTGGGAATCAAGTAGAGAAACAGAACAAAAAGAAAAGCCCGGAAAAAAATCATGCGTCAAGCTGATGAGTAAAGGTGAAACATGTCCTGACCGAATATGTCCGTTCTTTTTCTCTAGGAGAGAGTTCCAGAAATTGGATGGAAGGAGCTTTTTTGACCAATGCTGTACAGCAATATTGGCTTGTCATAATAGCTGCCATGTTTCGCTTTTGCGCATTGCCGGCTTGAGTATCGGGAAATTAATGTACGCTTGGCGAATGATGGTCAATAACCGTTTGTTTTGTAGCAGCTACCTAGACAATCTCCGCCAGTCAGTTCCCATTACCAATGGTTTTCCTGGGGGATTAAAGGTATTTAGTAGATACAAAGTTCGTCTTGTTCATTGGCATGGTACTAATCTGTTTTGGGAGCTGAAAACTGATTGCAATGTCATGGAATCCGATCGAAAGGCGAAATCCATTTTGGGGCAAAGTGCAAGATGTGGTCCGATATTGATCTATCACGAAGTTAGTAGTAACCTGCTAAGTACCCTTATCTATTCTCAATCAAAGGAGTATGTTAGGAGAGAAGAGTAGAACCTATCATGTTCCAAATGATAGATACTGAAGATTTATTCTGGTAATGACCTCATTACACTCTCAAATGCTACAAGTGCCATAGCGTTGGCGGGGAAAGCTCGTAAAAAGCAAGGCACAAAGCCTCTCCAGTAACCCCTCCATCCGGTCTCTCTCCATATAGATTTCGCTGCATCTCGCCATCGTGGGTATTTGCGGTTCGCGTCGAGCGGATCTGTCATGATACGCTGTTTGATAACATCTGATGGATAAGATGTCATCCAGAAGATTTGAGCCGAGAGCCCACCGGCCCAGAAATTGATCATGGGGGTGGAGAGCGAAGTGTTGTTCGAGAGGGCGTGAGTGAAGACATCGTAGGACCCCCACCAGAAAAAGAAAAACGTGCGGAAGAGAAGGGTGGCAGAAAGACCATGATAGACGCCTGCCAGACCATGAGCCCGGAACTGTGATAGTTAGATAATTAAGCTCATTAGCACGATTGCGTCGTTGTCTTACAATCTTCTTCACGCAGTCGATTGGTCCAGAATATAGTCGCTTTGCCTTCTCTGCCTGATACTGCACTTGCAGACGAGCTTTGATGTGCTCCACAGGACCAGCAATAAAACTCACAGTCCATCCTGCAAAGATACCTGCAACACCATGTCCGACGAGAGGGAGCTTCGGTCGTACCGCGTCTGAGGGGTAATCCCGCCTTGGGTTAAAGACATGATCGTTCAAGACTCGCCGGTAGACATTCAATGAGCCCAGCATCCTGTGCATCGGTCAGTAATATCCCCCCTTTGAATACTTTTCTATCCTTACACTGAGTCCATGAACATCCATCCCACCAACGGAGGCGTCGCACCCTTGTATAAGCCCTTGACACCCTCCTTTTGTAATGTCTCAACCAGACACTGCCATGGCCCTTTGAATCGTGCCTTATCGGTCGTCTGCAAGCGGACTTTTACTGTGTCGAACCTTTGTAACGTTAAGATCTCGGACTGGTGAATGCTTGAAGGGTTGTTCTTACGGATGACCAACTAACGACGGATTAGTCATTGATTTAACGAGCCAATTGAGCGAGCGACATACCTGATAGTTTGGCAATTCCGGAAAAGACACCAGCAACGAAGCCTTTGTAGCTTTTCGAGCCTTGGTTCGCTACTGCGCTCTTCTCAGATGGTTGACTCAACCCATCTTTGGCGGGTTGCTTCACCGTCGCGGACATTGGCGGGCAGAGGTCTGTTTTCTCAGCGACACAGTCATGCCGTGATTTGGTTGATGAGAACCGAAAGGCTGGATATATGGTCGCTGACAATGTTGGACTCGGACACAAAAATGGTGATGGAGTTGAGCAGCGGAATAGGACTAGACCGGAGATAAGCTAGTGCCCCCGATGGGCCGGTCGACGAGGATCAAATACTTCCCGGCATCGGCTTGCCTAGGTAAGCATCACTTGGCACGTTCATGTCGCAATCAACCAACGCCATGCAGTCCACTAGAAGGAGAGACGCGGCTCTTAAACGCCTCTCTTCCTATTCTTGCTACTATTGTTCACTTGAGAGAACATGGAAGAGATGGCTTCATCAGTTGACGGCGCTGTGTCTGCCGCAAATCCAGATACAACGCGCGTGGTAGATTCAAAGAAAGGCACGACATTTTGCGCTTCTGAAGGCAGTCCACTAACCAAGTAATGTAGTTTGGACTACACTAATCACGAATACCAAGTATCTTACCGGTCTCCTCACTCTCGACTACAGCCTGAAGCAAAACCAGTCCGCATATCCACTGATCGCGCTATACACCGATACGTTCCCCACCGAAGGCCATAAGGCTCTTGATGTTCGAGGAATACCGAAGAAGCATGTGAAGTACCTGTTGCCGACAGCTAAGAAGGACTTCAGTAATGATCCGCGCTTCTATGACTGCTGGAGCAAGTTGACGCCATTCTCGCTCGTAGAATATGATCGTGTGGTACAGTTAGACAGTGACATGCTGGCGCTCCAAAACATGGATGAGCTTATGGACTTGGCGCTGGATCCTCCCCATTTGGCGGGGAAAGGCAAGCGCGTATTTGGCGCGAGTCATGCATGTGTGTGCAATCCATTGAAGAAGCCTCATTATCCGAAGAACTGGTAGGTTGGGACTTGCCCATGAAGGCCAGAGCACGTACTGATTGTAGCGCATAGGGTACCAGAGAACTGCGCATTCACCTCGCAACATGACACTCCAGACGAAGCGCAAGTACATGGCGCGGCCGCAGACTTTGGGCTTGGAATGCCGAACGGTGGCCTCCAAGTTGTGAATCCTTCGGGCGAAGTATATAAGCTGATCTTGGACCAGCTGTCGAACGATACAGCCATAGACTACGATTTTGCGGACCAGTCCTTGTTGGGTGATTTATTCTACGGAAGATGGGTAGCAATTCCGTACATTTACAACGCATTGAAGACGCTGCGAGTGAAAGGAGTGCATCACCAGATTTGGCGAGATGACAAGGTTAAGAACATCCACTACATCTTAAGTCCCAAACCTTGGGACGACAAACCGGGTGAGGAAAGTGAGGAATCCTTTAAATGGTGGTGGAAATATAATCTAGAGCGATTGGAGGAAGAGAGAAGTAGAGGAATAGAAGATGGCTTTTAGGTGAAAAAGGAGGTGTCTGGGGGATCTGTTTTTCACGTCCGCAATCTTAGGATTCTCCTATATATCGGATCTAAGCACTGTTCACTCTCAACTTCTCAAGATCGGTTTAGGGAGACCAGCTAATTTCGACCCCTTTCGCCGAGTTCACACCAGCTGTGTAGACCTGGTGGAACGGATCTTATGGAGGAAGTACACTATTCGATAAATTATGCGCCAATGCCCATTTAGGCTTTGAGATAAGTAATAATAGACTTAGTATACCTGCAAAAAACATATTAACCCCTATTCTCTAATCTTATTAATTATACGTTCCGCAGATTTTAATTTTAGTGGGCGGCACTAGAAGGTAGCGCATAGACTAGATTTAAACTCCTACAAACTTATATAAACTTCTAGGCTAATTAAAAGCTAGAAATAAAATGCACTTATTTTACTACTAACTATTACTAATTA
>AJFK01000400.1:0-11688 GCA_000467715.1 Hysterium pulicare CBS 123377
GTAGAAGAGGTGGTGGAGCTACCTAAGGGTGTGTACGGAGCGGAATAAGTATATACCGGCGGTAGGATCTAACACTGGACACGGCACTAAAATAAGGTATAGACTTAGAAAAACAAGAGACAGATATCGGTCCGAGATTATATAATTTACCGAAGTCCCTTTAAAGAGGCTGCAGACTGCTCTATTACGGACTCTGTTAGATTCGACACTGTTGACGAAGGTTGCATTGGAGTCGAGATATTCGTAAACTGCTGGAGCTTAGCTGGCAGCTGTGGAGCGGCTCGCAATGTATGCTAAGTTATTAAGCACTAGAACGCATTGGCCGTTAGTGCCGTTACTCTGGATAACACTGCTTTTTGATGCTATAATTCCGATCCGTGTGTAATTATGAACGAGAGCTGGAAAGCCCTTGAAATACTGTTGATGCGGGCATCGCCAAACCCGTCATCGTTTCAACCACAACAGCCCAAGCTGCTAGGCCATCTACGACATCCAAACTTACACTCTTTATCCTCTTTCCCTGCTTCAAACCGAATGTCATCCTTACCTTCCGCTACCGGAACCAGTGAAGCTGGCGCAAGAGAAGTGTATCGTCGGACCCGCTTGCGCTTACTCTTCACTCGGCCCCCCCTCTCTCTCAACGAATGTGCATTAAGATGCTGCCGGCATTCGGTGAAAAGTAAATGATAACCTTCTATCGTTCTTCGATGTCGACGTTGCGAAGAAGCCTGCTCAGCGGTTTGGAAGAGCGCTAGCCAGGTCCTAACTGCTAAGGTAGGCAGGTATTCCGAAGTCCAATAAGTTGGGAGGATTGATGAGGACCTTGGAGGTAACCAAAATAGATCTAATGAAGGAGGAAACTCGGGCAATCAGTAGTATGGATAGAAGTTGAGATATAACGAAGCTCATACAAATTGAAGCAAATCCATACGACCCACATCCCGAATTTATGACTCACATCAAATTAGAGGCCGAATACGTTCTCGGTGTCGAACATCTTCATAGTCGTAACATCGTTCATCGCGACCTGAAACCTGACAATCTCCTCATATACCAGAAGGTGCATTTGAAGCTTACCGACTTTGGACTTTTGCATATGGTCAAGCATGGCTACAGCGCAAGCAATTCGTTAATACTGATAGCTGCAACAAGAACAATCATGGTTTGCGGATAGCAAAGTAGGGTGGGACAACTGGGTATGTCAAGTAAAAGGCTCAGTTGATGCTAACTATCTGCTGCTTGCTGCCTCACAGGCGCTCGGTCCATCTCTCAGTTCACTTCCTCCTTCCACCTTCATCTCAGACTAGAAGCATATTTATATCCAAAGAGAATGACTAAAAGCAGATGAGAGACCAATGCAGGAGCAAATTGTCCCGATCATGCATCTGCGAGGACGTGCGCCTCGGGTTCCGGGTAAGCAGCTGCGTTACGAGCGATTTCTGGCTCGTAGATACGTTTCTCAAGTCCGATACGAGCCTCGGGTTCCGGGTAGGCAGCAGCATTACGTGCGATCTCTGGCTCGTAGATGCGCTTGTCGAGACTGACGCGGGACTCAGGTTCAGGATAGGCGGCTGCGTTGCGAGCGATTTCCGGCTCATAGATTCGCTTAGAAATGGCGGTGCCTACGTCTATAAAAGTGGGTAAGGAAATGGTATAAAGCGGCTTTACGGAAGATGACGTGGGAATCTCTGCTTGAGTCTGCAGTGTTTGCGTATAAAGAGAATTTCATACCTGCGACTGGAAGCGCTAGACCCATAGCGCTGGCAAAGGAAAGGACAATGCTCAGAGAAGGAAGATGCATGGTTGTGTCAAGGTGCGAGATGGGCCTTAGGGTCGGCAACTTGGGCAGTTGATATCAGATTTTCGATGGAAAGTACAGGGAAGATACGAATCTGTTGGAGGATCTGTTGGAACTTATATCTCTCGCTGCGGAACTTGTCGTACACGGCAGAGAGCGAAGATAACTCGCTGTGATTATCAACCGCTCGGATCAAACATGAGAGCTTCCCTTCCTGAAGGAATTAGCCTATGCTTTGAGGTCGTATACGTTGGTGTCCACGGTCAAATTTCTATCATCGTGCAGCTATGCGCGAGGGGCGCCAATGTGCATATATTGTTTGCCTAGTTGTGCGATATGGCGAGAGCACATGACAGAGCATAGTAAAGGAAACAGGGGAAGCTGATTGTTGGGACCATAATTTTTAATTGCTGCTGCGTTCCGGACGCATTTATGATTTGATGACATGCAATCCTGGGTATGGACATGCATTCCTGGGTACGGACTACGGACATTAGAGCGGCCCAGCAGCCAGCAGATGCATGCAGTTAGCAGCACCAATGCTACCATACCTCTTGGTAGCTCCTTCATCATGCCTGCTGCAGAGTATACTATTGACCTTGTTGAAAGACCTAAAATTTACAGTCAATTGCATAAGAGGTGATAAACCTGACTCAAAGCCCCACTTCTCGGACTTCGATGCTCTCTTTAATGCGTATGTATGCTGCGGTGCTGAATCCTCACTTGCCATTATCTCACTCACGTATGCATCCCATTCACCCATCCACTTGCCTATTATTCAAACGCCTATGTTCTTCGTCCCGTACTTGCCTTCATCATGATATACTCCAATGTCATCACTTCAACCTCGCTTGACATGATAAAGATGCTTTCGGGGTTGCTTTAGATGCAGATTTACACCTTTCATTTTGGGAAATGGATGTTAATGTGAATTGGGCTCGGATTTCAGTGTGCTGCTGACTGCATAAAGCTGGGGATGCGGGTAATAGGACTCGGCGGAGAAGTGAGAGGCTTTCACTACCCCGGACCCCGGTCCTCAAGCCTGGTTCTGTTTGTACACGCAGGGTAGAAATGTACAGTGCAGTATAATATCATGACGAAATTGGCATTGAGGTGAACTCAAGGTGCCCGATAAGCTTCTATTGATAAGTTGAGATCGACGGGTTGGGTTATCGGAGGAATGTGCACTGCCTTAGATCTTTGAATCGTTGTGCACCAGGTGGATAAAGTCTGGATTCCAGGATTAGGACCCGAGATACTGATATTTTTGGAAAGGTTTAGTTGCAAGCGTAACTGAGCTAAGCAGTAGAGCTTTCGCGGAGGTCAAGTCGAAGGGGCCGTTCCGCATCCATGGCAAAGATCAACGCTATCGTTGGCATAGCTGTAAAACCAAAACGGGAAAGCAGAGGATACATCATCAGAAAGGGGGAGCTTATGCATAAAAAACAATATAAGCAAGAGAGACCATTAGGGTCGCAAAGGTGGCTTCTGATTTTCGTATGTAGGAATAGGGCCTTCGACCTCGATTGGTTCTAGCGACTGTGAAACCAATTGAATATTCTTTGCGGTCTGCACCGCTTACAAGTGGTCAAATGCCAAAAAGCCCATATTTGAATAGATTCAATATTGCTCAGACAGTCCATTCATAGCACTATTTACTCTCACCTAGAACCTTACCAAGCATAATCACCGTATCAGCAAATCCACCTTCCGATCCGTCGTCCGCTTGTTAGGGTCCCTAACAAGGGATTTCTGCTTAATAATCTGGCGGCTCCACTCCCTCATAAATCTCGGCCCCAATCCAAGGCTTGCTGCCATCGGGGCAAAATTTGTACCTCTCGAGAGTGCTCTTTCCATCAAACGGGTCTGTGGGCGTCTGGTAGCAGCCGGATCGCTCCTTGGCCCACTTGTCCAACTTGCTCCAGTCTCGGCACATGCGCGTCTGGTTCGTGCCTGACGACGCCTGCTTGAAGTGACCGCCTGTGAAGCGTGGAGTGTCGTCTGCATTGCATAAAATGTCCTCACGTAAGGAGGTCAGGCAGTGGTCGACATGAAGGAGGTGCTCTGTTTGCGGTGTCTTGTTGCGGTACTGAAGAATGGAGTCCCGTACCATGTACTTTAGTTACAGTCGTCGTCAGTACATTGCCGGAAGAGGTATGGCTTATATGGCTGTTGAAAATGGGTGAAATTTCAGGAAGAACTTACTAGGCAGTGTAAATTGTGGTAGCCTTGGATGAAATATATCCCTTTGTTGAAGTCCCAAGGGTAGCGTTGTGCCTTACGAAGGCCCTTGGACACGGCATACTCGTCCGTCAGGGCGACGGTCCCTGTATCTGGGTCTGGCAAGAGCCACTCCTCATCAGGAATAGTGTTTTCGCGGCCTTCGATAGCAAAGGGTAGAGCTATTTCCCGCTTGAGATGAGCTGTAATGTCGTTCGTGAGCAATTCGCAATTCTCGTTGCATGGCCGCTTTTGCTTCGAATAAAGGTTATCTCACCGAAATCTGACACCGAAGCATCTACTGGCGTGGTCTTGAGCGCTCGATATGACCATACAACATTCATAGAGAGAGATATGGCAAGAAAAGCCACGAGAGTCCGAATAAGAGATCGGTTCGTACTCTGAATCTCATGGTGCTCTCTATCGAAGCACACCTCCTTCTCAGAGTCCGCTTCACCAACGATCAACTGGTAGTCTTTCTTGAATAAAGTGAGCATCATGTTTGTTGGCAAACTGAAAATGGAAAGAACAGAACTTCGCTCTTTGCCTAAAGATAGAGGTATATGGAGGGGAGGAATGTGGCACTATCAGAGAAGAGTATCTTGCTGTGCTGAAATAGATCGGCCGTCACCATCCACTGAGACTTTAACCTCATGCAGAGATACGAGGCCAGTGCAACAATAGCAATACCAAAATCATTTATGGTTCCGCCGGAACCGTAAGTTTGCAGGCCATGTAAGTAGGAAAGTGTGAAGATGATACAGACAGACTGCATCAAGAGGTGATAAGACATGGCTCCCTAGAATTGTTTCTTGGAAGTCTTTTCCTGCAGTTAACTTTGTAACGCAACAATGTCGGAGTTGAGAACGAAGATATCATTGGAAGAAGCTTTACAGTTAACCTTGCCCATGCGTTGAAGGATCTCAACCGTTGAAGGATCCTAGAGTGTTGGAGGTAGGGATGAAATACGGGAAGGCCGACATTTATGATTGATTATATGCAGTGTAGGGAACTTCGGGTGATCTCTAAGTGCCCGCACCTCGTGACTCCCCGACCCTTGCTCCTCTAGATGTACGCTATACCCTGGTCGCTGTGTTGGAGCGTAAGCGTACTCGAGCACGTACGAGATGAGCACCATTCCTGCGGAGAAGCTTTTGGCGGAGTTGCTCAGCATCCCGTATGTTGACTTAGATTTCGACATAGGTATCAACGCACAAGCAGACTGGAATAATGTATACGCTCCATAGTATGACCGTTAGCTACTGTGTGAGGCATCAAGCAGAAATATGTACGTCCAGTTGCGCATGATCTACAAATCTTATCTCTTGACTCTTTCTAATCCAATCAATAATTCTCCAAAAAAAAAGAAGAATTCATGGCAATTACTTCAATCAATTTGGAGCTTTTAAAGGAAATGCCTCATCTTCTGTATTACTCCTAATTAACTTGCATTGGCTTATATATGCGGAATCTCAACTGGCTTAATGGAAATCGAGATCTGGAGGTGTGTCTAGGTTAGGCTACATCGCACTAGCTGGCGTTTTAATTAACTCTCACAAACTGGCCCTCAAACTCCCAAATTGGCCCAACGTACACCTTCCTCCCATACAAGACCCAGAAACACATGCTGAAGAGTAGAGCGGCGCCGAAGATCAAGACACTGTAGTTCATGCTAGCGGCGGTCACTTGAACACTCGAGGGCCAGAATGAGAAGAAGAGCGCAATGGCCGTGTAGATTATTGCCACAATGGTGATAGGTACACCCAGTTTCCTGAGCCGGAATGGGCCCCAAGGTATCTCCGATGCTGGTGTAACTAGCCGTTTACGAAGCATCACACCAGCGGCGAGGAGGAAAGAGGAGTAATATGCTGCCAGCACGACCGAGTAGAAGGCAGCGAAGGCTGTCGTGGAACCTATGCTGACGAGCGCCAGGAGAGCGTTAACAGTGATTGTTACAATAATAGCATTGATGGGTAGACGAGTTTTTGGGTTGACCTGGCTCTGTTAACCTCTTTGCAAGTAATGTCGGGCGGTTATCCTTACCTTGACGAGCATGCTAGAGAATGGGAGACCATTTTCTCGAGAAAACGCCCATAACGTGCGGGACGCTGTCGCCATCACGCTGCTTACGGAAAAAACATTGACGGCCGTTATGACAATAATCTTTAAACAAGTCAGAGTGATCTTTCCATATTCCTGAATACGTCAAAGCAATTTACCAGCGCTGAAGCTCCCGAGACCGATCCCAATGCGGTGACGAAAACTTGCATGAAAGGGAAACCAGTAGCTGATTCAGTTGCTGCTACGATGTCTTTGATGCTGAACAAGACCGCAATCATCATAGCGAAGCCGAGCATCCCATTAAATAAGGTGGAAAACCAGATACTGAACGGAATGACTTTAGAGGCCTGTTGGATCTCCTCCGCTACTCAAATGGTCAGTAGTGAATGCATCTTTTTAGAGAGGGAGTAACATGCCGATGTGATCAGCGCCATCATTTCCTAATAAGAGCAGTCAGCAGTATGTAGGTTTTGAAATTACTAAACTGCTTACCAACAAACGACGTTACGGACGTAATCCATCCGACAAAAAACGATAGCCCCATGGTATCCCATCCGCCCAGATTTTGAAACACAGTGAATACTTTGTCGGCCGTTGTATGAGGCGACAAATAAACGAGTGGGATCAGAACACCAAAGAATCCCAAGATGTACAGGATAAGCATAAGTGCCTCAATTCGTGGCAAAAGACGACCAAGGTAAGTATTGATAAAAAGCCCAAAGAGAAGGACGGCATAAAATAGAAGCGTTGCTTGCCATAATTTTGGGTCGTAGTTGGGGTGGTTCAAAATAATAAGTCCTTGGATGAGCGAGGCGCACGTGTAGCAAACTTCTGCGACAAATGCTTGCCAAGCAATGACTGTAAGCCATCCGGCGAGGTAGCTTAAGAATTTCTTGCACGACGGAGGGGATAAGATGGCTACCCAGTTGAACGGACCTCCCGCAAGAGGAATCCTGAATCTCCATGAGCATCTTCTCGAGCGAGGGAATGAAGGGAACGTAGGATTTGGACGTACATGGAGGCCATCTCGGCCATAACAAGCGCTTGTAGCATCGCGCCTGTCCATGCGGCCATGTAACCGTAAATCAAACCAGCTGGCCCTCCATTCGTCAGACCAAACGAGAGCGTACTTTAAACCTTATGAGCACCAACGTCGGTATAGATGAAGCGCAAGAAAAAACTTACAAAAGAATGACCTCCCATGTTAACATTAACCCGCATGTTAATCCCACCGATGACAATGACTTGAATCGTCGCTAGAGTAAAGAGTGAGTTAAGAGTGAGTTCCATGTTGGGGTGAATAAGTTAGGATCCCAGGGACTGTACCTTCAGCTGTTGTTTCTTTCCAAACTTGGCGATGAGAGCTTCATCTTGAGCTCCATGGGTTTTATTGGACTCCAGCTTCTCTACCTCTCCATGACGATGTGACACATTGCCGTTGTTGGTGTTGGGTTCATACTCGGCGGACGCAGACGTAGAGACGATCGCCTGCCGGGCATCTTTGATGCTATCAAGCTCGTAAGACGACATTTCACTGAAGATTTCGGGATACTGCTACTTCAAACGAAGAGATAATGGCAAAAGAAGCTCAAGTGATGAAGGAAGAGAACAGAGAACAAGCCGTGGAGGTATAAGGAATGGAGAACTTGACGCCACGCCCTCAAAAACGGGCGTTGAGACTGAATGCTCCACGCAAGCACGGGATAGGGAGCCAGAAGGGTAGCGACTAGAAGGCTTCAGCCATGGCATGATGGCACCCAGTGCCGCCGTCAATCTGTACCGAGGGGCGTCCGTTGCTGCCACCCACAAGGCCTCATCCAACTGTCGGTGGCTCTATTACCCGTGCCTCTCTGGGATTGCGTCTCATGGTATCCTTGCTTGGCCTGCAATAGCTGCACCAGCGCCCTGGAGTCTGCATGGCAGTGAATGCGGCGGGGAATGGCTGCCGATGTATTGTCGGTGTTGGATTGGATAAAAGTGGAGTTGTCTTCATTGCGGCACAGCAGTACACCAGAACATGTCTGTGCGCATGTTCGTCAAATTCCCGAACATGGCACGTTGGAAAAGGTCGTGTGCGTATTGGAACTAATCCTTCGGGTCTAGACCTGATCCTTCAGGTCTAAAACATGCGGGCCGGCCCGGTATCCTAAGCTTCCCTTTGCTCTTTTGTTGTTATTATACACGAGTCATTACGGTCCGCAATCCTCCTCTTTCCCTGGTGCCCTGCCTCTGCTTATCCGTATTTCTAATCATCCACATCACAGTCTTGCAATCCATATCTCCAATGGCGCTCAATCCCGCGGCCGACTTCTACGACAACTTGGGCATCAAATACGAGAAATCATTTGGTCACGATGAAGGACTCATCAACTTCGTTCAATCCAGCCTGGAATTATTGCCATCAGATGCATCAGTACTCGACGTGGGCAGTGGGACCGGGAAGCCCATCTCGAGCACGGTTGTCGCGTCCGGGCGCAAGCTCCACGGCATCGATTTCTCCCCCGTGATGATCGAGCTGAGTCGGAAGCAAGTCCCTGGCGCTACGTTCGAGCTGGTCAACATGCTCGATTTCGCACCTAAAGCCGCATTCAATGCTGCCTTTGCCGTGTTCTCATTATTCCACTTCTCGCGCGAAGAGATGAACGTAGTGGCAGAGAAATGGTCCGAATGGATTGCTCCAGATGGCTATGTCTTCATCGGCACCATGGTGGCTGAGGATTTTCCAACCAAGCCCCACATGTTCGATGAAGATGGACAGTGCGCAAGAGGTATCGAGCATACTTTTATGGGGAAGCGGATAGGGAATTTGCTCTATACTAAGGAAGGTTGGAAGGCGCTCTTGCAGAAAGTTGGCTTTGAGGTGGTCAAGACCGAGATGGTTGCCTTCCAAGCACCGCCTGAGGCCGAGTGCGATTTGGAGCCGCACTACTATATCACGGCCCGCAAGACCTCTTCTTAGCTGTGCACGAATAGATACAGCACCCCGAGAGCAGAAGGGTCTGTTCAATGGGGCTGGAACGGGTTGGGGCGGATGTGGGTCGGGGGAGCGACGGCGAAACTCGGGAACGGGGAAGAAGCAAGAGATAGCGGGGATCTATAGTGATTCTGCATGAAGGGCTGCAGGAGAAGCCTGGGCCATGTTAAACGTACGAGTGGCAGCTGTGATGGGGTTTTATTACTTATTAAATCCTTCTATTAAATCCTTCCAAAGATTATGCTCACTGCATGCATGAATCCCCGTTGGCAATGATAAGCCCACCCCCAAACAACCCCCAGCACGGCCATTCATGCAAAAAACACCGTAGAACGGCTACACAACCTGAATGAAGTTCTTGAGCAACCGCCTTCTCGGGAGTTCCAATACTTTCTTTCTTATCTTTTCGCACGTTGTTGGCTCCTGCTGAAGGAAGGAGCCTGTATATATTTCCAGCCAATCAATATTGCGAAGTAAGCTACATGACCCAAATGCAAGTCTGTTGAGACTTCAAACATATTAAGCAGCTGCTGTAGCGGGTACTCTGACGGTTATCTTGCCTTCTATTTCGGTTTGCTGCACCTGGTACGCGTTATCACCTCCTGAAGGAAGAATAGCACACTTCTGTTACGGACATTATTCAACGTGACAGCTCTTCAATGCACGCTCCAAGCATCAGCCCACAGGCGAGCAAACAGGCGCGGACTATGTGCCCCTATATGACTTTTTAAAAAAAGCCTCTCACGTCGACAATCCACCACGCATGCACGACTGCACTTCTCGAAGGCTTCTCTCTTGATTCTCCGCTCATCGCCTGGACTTTTTGTTGCAATGGGCGCCGCGACCTCTGACAATCATGGTCCGCTGGTTAATGTTGCGATGTGGATTGTCCTCGTCCCCGCATGCATAGCAGCTTTTGTGAAGGTCTACACCAAGTGGGGTATGATTAGGAAGTTCCAGCTGGATGATTCTTTTATGCTCTTTGCCATGGTATGCACGCCCTGCTGTTCATTCGTGCGATGCGTCTTATAACCCTACCTGTGCTAGCTGGCTGCCGTAGCCCAGTGTATCGCTACCTCTGAACAAGTCCAGTACGGCCTCGGACAAAATTTAGCAACTCTCACATCTAGCCAGGTGGAGCATTTCTTCTTGGTAAGACCCTCATCCAGGCACTGGAGTTGGTGAGACTAATCGTTTTAGGCGCAATATGTTGCTCAGATTATGTACCTGCTCGCGATATTCATATCCAAGCTGGCCGGTCTTTATTTTTTCCTGTGTCTGACTGGTTATGATCTCAAACGACAGGTTGTACAAGGGTCCATGATTTTCGTTGGCATATGGCTCTTCATCAGTCTTTTTGTCGTAGCCTTACAATGCCACCCCCCGAAGCCTTGGATTAGCAGTTCTAACCGCTGTATCAATCAGGTAAGTCGCCCTGGGCGTCCTCAACTCGCTTTTTAATCGTTCGCTGATCTAATTTAGCGGGGATTTTGGATCACCAATGCAATCGTGGATACTATCACTCAGATCGCTGTTGGTTTCCTTCCAATCTATCTACTAAAAGACTTGCACATGGGGAAATCGAAAAAACGTTTTACTATGATCTCGTTCTCCCCAAACATCTTGTAAGTTTCGAGCTGGCTGAGTCTTCACATCGTGTCCCCTAACACTGTATAGAACACTGCCTTTGCTCATCTTACGTCTTATTTACATATATGAGTCTTTCTATTCAACCAACTACACATGGGACTCGTTCAAACTCGCACTAGTAACAAACCTTCATGCTAGCTTGAGCATCATCGCAGCCAGCATTCCCTTCTCGAAGATCGTCATCGACAGCCTCATTCTCGCCCCGCATATTATTACGGACGTTAGCCGCGGCAACCTCACCAAAAATTCAGATAGCTATTTCTCCAACTCGCGCTCACGAACCGGCGCTAGATCCAACCTGGACAACCCCATAAAATGGCCTCATAGCGATAAGACTAAGCATGATACGGCGATCACCTCCAATCCCGGAGATTTGGAGGAGTTGCAGGACTACACCACGAGAGATGGGTCTCAGGAGAGAATGATCATAAAGCAGACAAAGACCACAACGATTTCTTCCAAGCCGGTAGTCTAAAGTACGTGGCTATATTAATAAGTGAATCTTATGCTAGGTTGATTCTTCTCATAATGTAGACTTCTTTTTCCTATTATATCTATAAAACGCAGTGTTGTGTGTGCTATATGCTTTTAGTATTTTAACCTCTAAATTAAACTAATTAAATTTATATCTATTGTAATATACTTATCTATTCTCTTTTAGTTTTAGTAAAGTGTTTTAGAGTATATTAAGCTATCTGCAAAACAAACTTTACTATTATTTTACACTATATAAGGTAGCTTAGTAAAAATATAGTAAAATAAGTATAAAACCTTACAATATAATACTATTATAGTATTATAGTAAGATAGGCTTAAAATTCTTTACTTTATTATAGTTTTATTAACTAGTATAAAGTTCTATAAATAGTAAAATTCTAATAATTTATAGAGTAAATATAATATAGTATATACTATATTATAATTAAAATATAATCTATATAGTGCTATAATATAATTAAAGTTTAAAGATTTAAATATACTATAG